>JAPQNM010000003.1:1040542-1118042 GCA_029783475.1 Metacarcinus magister | reverse complement strand
AATTAAGAGCGAGGGATTGAAGGGAGGGCAGTACTTTTCCCAAACGTTTCAAACTCTTTAACTAATGAAGAAATGTGTGTAGTGGTGTGTTTTGTTACTACTATAAGGATAGAGTGAACGTTCCGCGCTGAAACGGTAAATTGCAGAACCCGTGACATACGATACAATAATTCTATAGAAAATGGTTTGTTTTTACCATTTCACCATTAATTTTTTTAACAAACATTATGTATCCATCTAATATATCACAATGATAAACCTCAATTTTTCATAGAACGTTACAGGCAACAGAAACAAATCTGTTTTGAAAATTCAAAAGGGAAATACTATTAACCTCTCTCTTAAATCCAGTCATCTTATTCGGTCTTTCACCTCCGTCTCCTTTGGATTCAGCGCAAGCACTTTAATTTTGGTGTCAAGATCGGCAATTTCAATAACCGGTGACTTCTGTAGATGTAGCCATCAGTAGAGTTGCGTCATGTTATGTGCGTATTACTAACAGTACCTCCAGGCATCGCAGAGAAAATGGCAGATATCTGAGTGGTCGAGTCATGTGCGATAGAAACCCAGTATATATGTGCGACTCAGAAGCTTTGTTTTGGTGACGGAAGGCGGGAAGGGGTGACCTTGCTGACGTCACACAACAGTGAGGTGTAGTTGAGTTTGTGAAAGTATAACAAGTGAGAGTTTGAACACTTGTCACAGTGGGGGAATTTTAGAGGTATTCATATAATTTGCAAACTGTTGAAGCTGACCACGCGAACATGGAAAATCACTAAGAAACAAACCTACCATTTTTTTTTCTGTGTGTGTGTGTGTGTGTGTGTGTGTGCGTGCGCGCGCGCTTAGTGTGTGTGTGTGTGTGTGTGTGTGTGTGTTTCTTAGTTTCCATTTGTCTGTGTAATTATTTTGTAACTTTTCTTCTGTCAATTAACGGTACACTTGGAAACAGACGAGGTGAAAAATGAAACATGAATACAAAGTATAACTACAATATATATATATATATATATATATATATATATATATATATATATATATATAAACACACACACACACACACATATATATATATATATATATATATATATATATATATATATATATATATATATATATATATATATAATACCTAAGAATATTTTTGTATCAGCTGTCAAGGCAAATTGGTGTCTGTGTCGTCATCACTGTTGCAATGTTAATGGTTTTATCATCCTTTGATTACTAGGACACTTAAGAACGTGCCATCTTCATAAATTATATTCATCTTCAAAAAGAAATTGTAGACTATAAACTTTTCTCATTTTATTGTCTTTTAGATAATATCAGAATGATTACCATGTTTTACATTTTTTGTGATATAAGTATAAAGAATATAAAAAAGAATCCCGAAAACTAAATTGAGAATACCTTCACTTGTAGCAGCAAAAAAAGACATTAATTTTGTGTTTCAGTTAATCTGCATTTCATATTTTTACTTAAAATCACGTTGCCTATTAATACCTTCACTATATACAAGTGGTTTTTTTTTTCATTTATTTTAAACCCTCCCGGTAACAACGCCTGATTGTGGAGAAAGAAAACAGTGATCTGGTGCACGTGTTGCATCTACTGCAGTCTGCTTACTCGTAAACTTTTGCCACTTCCATTGTATTTCATACCACAACGTCTTCACTCTTCAAGACATCCTAATTACAGCAAAGAAAAGGCAAAACCTACTTTAAGTAAAATGTATGTACTTGAAAGATGAAATGTAGGCCAGTTTATAAGTAAAGATATAGGGAGGGGAGGATGAAGGGAGTGCCAGGCAGACCATCCCGCCTTGGGTCATCTGGCACATGCAACCTGTGTGTCAGTGGGTCATTATGGCTGCTATCAGCCTGCCAGTAGTTGTTCCTTGCTCAGTGTGAATGAGACGTGTGGTGGTGATGTGCTCGTAGTGATCTGACATAATTCCGTTGATTTCTAACACTGGAATTGCACTATTCGTCATCATCAAGCTCTGAGAAAGTGACTTATCCCTATTTACAGGTAATATAACCAGCCACTTGTGTGTAGGTTGTTATGTGTGTGTGTGTGTGTGTGTGTGTGTGTGTGTGTGTATGTGTGTGTGTGTGTGTAGGTAATGGCTTCTATCACTCTTCACTTTGGATTTTATCTCATGGATTTTAAACATTTATTGTATTTGTTTCCTTTGTCTAATGTTCTGGGTCAGTCGGGTTGGTCATTGCATTTCACCAACAACAGAGTTAAGCTTTGCTCCACGGAATTATTCATTAACATAGCATTGAATATTCCTTAAGTGTGCTACTTCTCACATTTTCCTCTTCTCTTTTCATTCACTCATCGATTTCCTCCTTGCTATTTAAGTTGTATGTATGTAGTAAGTACATCCTTTTTTTACGCCTACTCGTGAAAGTGAAAAACTCTACGGAATCAGACATGCATGTTTCAGTTATTATTTTTTTCACTTAGGCCGGTAAACACATTTTCATCTTTTCAGTATTAATTAATTCATCAGTGTACATAATCGTTAGCTTAACTTACTTCAATCTCATTTTTTCTATTTTGTTGTGTATATTATAGATTTTCCCCCCCCCACATATACACGTTAAAGTGAAAATACTTGAATGCAATCATGGTAACTTATAGAGCTATTCATAAGGCAATGAAGTGCAACACATCTTACAGTTGTCAGAAATGTTTCCGTTTTGAGTATGCGGGGGAATTGTATTTCGCTCATTGACAAAATAACTTGAAAACGTGTTCCTTGTGTTACACGCAAAAGAGAGTTAGTGAAGGATTTGCTTATCAATGAGGTTGGTGAGTTTTTAGCCAGGATAGTTTACGGATGGATGATATCTAGAAGGTGAAGTGTAGAGAGAACTATAGGTGAGAATGTAAGTGTTCCCAGTATTACAGCGTCTGTTGTACAGGAAGCCAGTGTGTTAGGAAAGGTGGAAAGGTAGAGGATAGGATTACAGGTATAGAATGCAAATTACATTACTTTCATATATTACATAATTCATAGTGTTAGGAAAAATAGCAGAGTCAAAGAAGGCATTGGCTATAGTGGCATCGTTACTAAGGTTAGGTTCCAAGTACTAGAAGATGAGGTTCTATAACAATCAAGCCTCATGCTCATAACAGATACTTTAATTGGGCACCAAGATGAGGAACTTTGTAGAAAGGGTTCTAAGAGGAAGCATTTTTGCTATCCTAGAAAGAAGATATAGAACTAAACTGAAAAAATTTAGTAGTCAATTCAACTCAGAAGAGACGGTGTTTGTGTATCTTATTGGTACAAACAGAGAATTAAAAGTACCAATGTAACATAGATGTACGGCAAGCATTCTTCAATATAAGAACAGTTCAGCCTGCAACAGACTCCCATCATCAGTAATTAACTCAAAAGCTATAGATTGTTTGAAGTCCCGATTCAATATGTATTTCTGAGAAACTGGTGTTTATTAACTAATGTATTGATTGTGTGGTTAGTTAAAAATCTTGTATATTAGCCTGGAATGAATGGCAAACATAATGATTTCATTACTTAATGTGACCCCTATATATTTTTTTAGTAATCAATATGAAAAAGAACATTTGATGCCTCATGCAATACCAGATTTACCTTTTCAAAAATTAGCTGCTCATCTGTTTGAGTTGCATGACAAACTATACTCGATTCTTATTGATTATCATAGCAAATATGTAGAATATTTATATGCTGTCACTGTGGTTAAGTGTTGCAATCATTAATTTGCAAAACTTGGTATTTCTGAAACACTTCATAGTGACAATGCACCTCAATTCATTGCTAGAGAATATAAGTAATTTCTTAAAGGCTTATAGCATCCACTATTCACCTTCGCTTAATTATCCTAAAGGTAATGGTTTGGCTGTAAAAGTGTTCAGACCATCAAGAGATTAATTAAGAAGCACTAAAAGATGGTAAAGATTTTCTACAAACATAAAGTATTACAAAAACACTCCTGTAAGTGGGGTGAAGGAGGGATGCTAGTCCTCAGCTGCTGTTTAACCAAAGAACTTGTACCACACTTCCCATTGCTCACGAACTTTTAAAACCTCAAGTCCAGAATCCTGAATGAATTAAAAGGCAACTGATATATTCTCACATTAAGCAGAAACTATGCTGTGATTTAGATGAATTTGATGAAGGATATTTGATAAGAATGATGAAGTAGATTAAGGAGGCAAAGAAACCCATTATAATATATCCTAGGTCTTATATGTCTGGTCATATACAAAAGGATCAGAAGTCATTTGATTAAAACTAATGATATTCATGTTTCATGCGAGACTCAGGAGCTTGGTAATCAAGTTTCTAAGAGTTGTAAAATTCCAACAAAGTTAAATAAAACCAAACCATCAAAGACCTTTCAACATATTGACTCAAATTGATATTAATCAAAGGTGATTAAATAATCTTCCCAAACTAGGTAACTATAGACCATATAGTTCTACTGGGGTTTAACGAAAGAGTGCTAACTCTCTCACTAAGTTAAGCTGCCGTGAGCCAGGATCAAACTCACAATCTTTAAGTCACGAGCTGATCACTGCACCACAGAGCCACCCAGTCCCCTGTTGTTGCATTGTTGGAACAAAGACAAGTGGTGTTGTGACCACCTGGGAGGTTTGATTTATGCTAGTCTGACACTTGCCATTGTTAACCTATTACTATTAATAAGGAATAATGCAACAATATTGTCGGCAGTGTATTCATTGGCCAATTCATCGATTATAATCTTTTATTTATTATGACAGGCTTGAATATTGCTATTATTAATGCCTTCAAGTGATTTTGAACTATGATAAAATGCCATGATTGTGAAAGAATAGTAATACCAATAGAAAATGACACAGTAGTGAACATGTAACAGTAGCCTACCATTGCTTGGCTTAAAAACTCCCTTAGTCTTATGCAGCTTGTTCAGTTCATGTCTAAATGAACGATTATGGTAACTCCTTTGTCATATTTTAGTCTGTGTATGACATTAAATGATACTGTGCAAAATATGTATGCACTATGCTTCCTTCATAATGGTATATTTAGCTATACATCTTCATTTTGTGATGAATTTCGTATTTTACTTATCTTTTCAGGCCTCCTAAAGGATCAGGAAATAGAGATTCTTCAGGATCTGAAAGTCCCGGTTCTGACCGTCAGTGGCAAGGAGACTCTTGGAGGCGACCCAATCGGTGGGACCAGTCACCATCATCACCTGTGCCGCAGTCCATGCCTTCCACGCCACAAACTGCTCAGCCTTCAGAACCACAAGCAAACCAAGTCAGGGTGAGATATTACTGACCATTTCATAATTCACAGTTGCCAATTAATTGCTTTGCCTTTCAAGATGTGGTTAATTTAAATAGTCACAGCAGCGAGGGTCATGATATCATGGTGTACATATGATACACAGGTTTTCTGATTTTGATATGCACTCAAAATTAAGATTATAAAACCTGAAATTGGAGGATTCTAATTTCATTTTTAGTGTCGCTTTTACATATAAGAAATTCTATTCTATGGTTCTGAAATAGAGTTTAGTTGTTAGTATTATTTCATAAAGTGAAGTGAGGACAGGTGGTATGCTAGGAAGGACTGTTCAGGAATACCAATAAAAATTATCAAACCAATACAATAGGAACAATTTGGTGGTTATTAGTTTAGTAAGAGGCCTTGATAGGTAAGGCAAGGTTTTTCATATTGCATCACATGTAAAACTATTCTATAATTGGAAAATTAATTGTGTTTTACTTGCCACAGCTTTCCTCTCTTCCCCTCCCCTCCTATACCCTCACCCTCCCCTTCCCTCCCCTTCCCTTCTCTTCCTCTTCCCTCCCCTTCCCTCCCCTCATATGCCTCATATGTTTTGGTAGGAAAAATTATTGAAAAGCACAATGATTACAGTTAAAAAATAGTATATGACTGTATGACTTGTACGTACATAAGGAAAAACATCAGATGTACACCTAGAACATCAGACATAAATATTTCTTGTTTCTTCATTAATATATTTGTCTGCATCTGCCTTTTGCTGACTCATCTATTAAACTTTTTTTTTTATTATTATTTGCATGTTACCTAAGAAAGTTATCAATAATTTCAATAACCAATTACTTATTCTTATCAATCAAATGTACCTTAATTAACATATCAGTAAAGATATATTGATAAACTGGAAAATTTGTAATCCTTAACACATTTGAATATTAATTAATGTTCCTTGGCTACAGTGATTAATTTCCTTGTTTATTTAATTAATGGATTTTTTTTTTTTTCAAGGTGATACTAATTTTTTTTTTTAACTAACTTGCCTTCTCAGGACATGAGCCCCACCCCTTGTTGGGACAATGACCCACCAGACGAGAGTCCTGAGGGGGTAAGTGTGTGTGTGTGGGTGGGGGGGGGAGAGACTGTGGCACTCCAGAAGCAGATTGAATTTTTTCATGATTTTAGATGTTTCAATACACTTGTATCCATTTTTTTTTTTTTTTTTAAATATCTGTTTGCAATGCTGATAAGTGATTTAAATATTTTCATAAAAGTTGACGTGCATACATAACTAAAACAAATAGCTTCAAAAATTTGTTACCTATTTTTGCTCTTAAAAAGATGATAATTTTTTTCCCTCATATGCAATACATGTAGGATTTGAACTTTTTAATGGTATATTCATATTTTGTACAACTCAAACTTTTTCACCACATTTTGCATCAGCTTCCTTCATCAGTCACTACCTTGTTTTTTTCACATTAACAAAACTGAGAGGATATCAATCTGCAATCTTACAGGAGCCTCCAGTCAACAGCACCATGTCAGTGTGTGCAAGCGATGGTGACACCTTGACTGGGGTAAGACTGGTTAAGGAGAACACCTGCTTTAAGAGTGTAGAGGAATATCTTAACCCAAGTTGGCTGGGTTATGCATAGCTAAGTGTGATTTGTGATCCTAATAGCAATAATAAAGTAAAAAGCAGTAATTCAGGAAAGAATTCTTGTAGCATTAGTGTTCATTTCATAGTTGTAGTATTAAATATCCTCTCTGTTTTGTACCTGATTCTTAGCAGTGTGATAACATAATTGAGTGGTTTAATATTTTTTATATATGTAGTTCTTATCCATGATGTAGCCATTTTTTTTTTGTGCATGCATAGCAATGTTAGAATTAACTAATGATCCAGTAATCATAGTTAAGATATATTAATGCTTTTAATATCTTTACCTTAGAATTTTCTGTGGGTTCAGGGATTTCTACACTGTGGAGCACATATCTTGCAACCAGTCAGTCTTGTCTGGTAATATTTACATTAGTGTAGCATAAGGAAATATAGAATGCAGTGTTAGTCATTGCAAGATTATAAGGAATGTCAGGAAATATCTGCAGAAAGTAACAGAAACCAGGTAGGAAATGTATATGTGATAGAAAGAAGAAAAAAACAATTTGAAAGTGTCCATTACCTTACAGAGTGACAACCCAACACCGTGGAGGAAGAGTAGTCAACCTAGGGTAAGGAGGAGACCAAGTGGGTTAATACACCTGGCTTTGGTATTTATGTTTCATTTAATGTCCCATGTTGGTGTATGCTCAAGCTACCCTTCCTTCAGCTTGATAAATCCTGTACTTTTGTGCTTTAGAAAGGCATATGCTTAGTGCTATGCTATGCTATGATATGTTTATAAAGCTGCATAAGCTATTCCTGATTCCAGCGTGTAAGGTTTAATGCACATATGGATCCTATCTTATGTTTTGTGTAGTAACTGTGACTTGAAAAGGTTACTTCCTTTCCAGATATTTCATACGTATGTTAATTTAAACTTGTCTTGTCGCCTTTCAACTTGTGTTCATGTTAGTGACCTTTTGGATTCACATGGTTAGCAATTCCTACTAACTGGAGTTGTCTTGCAGGCTTACATCATTGACACTGGATTATATTTCTTTATCCATGGTTTAATATCAGGTTTTGTCAGATGTTGCTAAAATTACATGATTGAATGTTAATTTGCTTCAAGGGGAAATTTTTTTTTTATATTGTCATTCATATTACACAGAAATTTTACTTAAATTATTCTGCTGCCAATTATAAAAAAGAAATCTTCTACACATTGCATACTCAGTATAACACCCCAGCACTCACCTACATATGTAAGTATTTTATGATATTCCATTAGAAAACACAACATATATATGTTGACAGTTTAGTTATACAGATTAAACTTTTTGTGGATTTTGTATGATATCTATTTTTATCTTTTACCTTTTTTATTTTTATCTGACTATTTTCACACTTTAGTTCACTTCCTGTGGACCCACGCTATAATTACTCCTAAAGCTTGGCTCACACTGCATTGTGCGTACAAACTGTTTGGTTTATAGTTGCAAACAAATTTTGTAGTTTTAGAAAGAGAATGATGAGACTGAGAAATTCAAATGATTTTTTTGATAATTGTGTACATTATATATATATATATATATATATATATATATATATATATATATATATATATATATATATATATATATATATATATATATATATATATATATATATATATATATATATATTTTATTTATTTATTATTTTTTTTTAAATCTCTTGAAAAAGATCATGAACATTTTTCTCACACCTCTTAAGGGATGTATTGATGTCCTTGATGTTTAAGTAGACGGGCTTTTAATTTGAATGTGAAGATGTAAGTCATTTAGCCCAGTCATAATCGTTACTGCCAGTCTTATCCTTAACTGATGCTTATGTTCTTATGATTGTCTTCAAACCAACTCACTGGAAAGTGCTGGCTGAACATTGCTTCAACCCATCATTCAAACTGCAGTAAAACATTTTTAAGTCTACCACCTCTATATACAAATAGATCCCCTTGTAATTTTTGCATGCATTCTACTGAATTATAACATGTGATATGTAAAAATTATTCATAATATCAATTATTTTCATTAGTAAGCAGACTCTTGAAAACAAAACTTCAATGTAAAAATAGCTTTGTAGTATTACATAAAAAGGGAATTTATATTTATGTTAATAATGTTGAATATATCACCATTACAACTTGGCTTTTCGATGAGCAGATCTTAAAGTCTATATTTGAGAAAAAAAATTGTCAAAACAGTAAATTTATCCATTGAAATGAAGTATAATCATTCCAACTGTGGTACTCCATCCTCTATAATGACGTACAAAATCAAAACCATAGATTATCCGTTTCCATTATAAGAATTGTCTTTAAGATTGCCCCGTATCCTGCATAGATGCATTGATGTGGTCTTGAGTCAAGTTTAAAAACATTAATCAGAAGCAGAACATCTCCCAATAGCATGATAATGATTATAATTAGAATGATAATAACAAAAATGATAATGTTAATGTTTACTCATTTCTAATTCAATGGCCTTTCAGCCTTCCCGTTTTAAGTTTAGCCTCATCATCCTAATTATAATTACACTTGCTTGGTCGTTGTAAGATTTCTCACTTTGCGGTATGTGTTTATGCTTAGAAATTAAACTTGAGAACTATAACCTTACAATAAGCATTATCAATTAAACTTATTAATTAACTCGTCCTCTTTATTGTTTTACATCTATGGTCCAGTAAGTAAGTAGTAATTGGAAAGTTTTAATTTTAACAACGTTTGCTCACAATTCCAAGCGTGACTTTCAAAACAGTAGCTTCAGGGTTGACCTGAAAACAATTTGAACTTTACAGAATGAAAGTCCTGTTGTATCTTCACAGGAACCTCATCATAAATCAACTTTAGTAAGTACTTTAATATTTGTTTTTTCTTTCACTTCAAGTCATATGAATGAATAAGTAATGCATGCTACATGGGAATCAAACACTTGACAATGCACTCAGCGTACCGACTTCTTACCAATCAGACTATAATGATCACCAAGGTCCAAGTGGAGTTTGGTCAACGTTCACTGTCCTCTCACTACACATCATCATCATTTTTCATTGTCAGTTTCCATTAAAAGTCATAACACTGATTGTATTGTACTACTTCATTACTTTTCTTCTGTTATATAATCAGTATGAGTCTAATAGTTTTATAATGTGGAGTTGTATTTTCAAAACAGATCTTGGTTTGATCCAACAGACTTGGACTCCAGCTCAACCAGCGACAGATAGCAAACAGCAACAGCAAGTGAGTTTTATTTTCAAGTACATATTATCTCAAGGACATTCTAATCGTATATGTTTAATTAACAACTTTTCTTATCAATCAAGAATGTGTGCTGTGAAAATGAGTTATCTGAGAGGAGCATGGGGCGTGACAAGATGGGAGGGTGAGAGCAATGAAAGTGTGTATGTAAGATGTGTCAAGGGAACTCATGCAATTGGAGTGAAGTGTGGTGAAGTAAAATGAGTGAAAAGAAATACATGGAGGTGGTTTGGTCATATGGAGAGAAAGAAGAGTTAAGAGTTTGTGAAGAAAGTAGATGTGAGTGAAATTAAGGGTCAAAGGAGGAAAGGAAGGCCAGTTGTAAGATAGAAGGATAGAGTGAAGGAGTACATGCATTAATGAGTTGTTGATAGAGGGGGAGGAATTGAATAATGAAGAAAGGAGTGTATGGATAGCGAGAGGAGGAGACTCTTCTGCCGTAACCATCTCCTTGGAGGATGTTTCCAGAGGGATCAAGGTGTCAGAGACTATATATAGAATAGATAGATTGGCTAGACAAATAGATAGATAGATAGATAGATAGGTAGATATTGAATTATGTTATTAGTGTGTATATATATGTTGTGTAACTTCAATTTTTATGTGCTTTATATGCTTATTGTATTTATGATTTCTGTAAATGAGCTTTTCTTTTGGTCTCATAACATGCTTCTCTTCAATATTCAATATTTCAATATTTCAATATTGCTTTTCTATTTGATTGTTTTTCCTTTTTGTAGGACTAAATTACTTTTTTTTTTGTATGTGCCCTGTGGCAACATTTCCTATCAGCTGTTTTATGCAATTAACGAGTTACTTTTTCTGTTCCTGTGTTTTTCAGACTTGGAAATAATGTAGTATCTCTTATCAGGTTACAGGTGTTAGCTTTTGTCTCAAAGGAATTTATAAATGCTTATATAGGCAACTTTGAATGTCTTAATGCATATGTTTGTGCTTTAGGTATATTCTTTTTATTGATATTGTAAAGTTTATTATTTTTTCAAATGTAGAAGATTTGGATCAATAGAACTTTGTACCTAAAAAGTTGGGGATTTTTTGTAAGTAAATTAGATATAGAGAGGAGAAACGCGTCAAAAATTTCATCTGACAGTGTTACTTTTTTTTAGTTTATGTTGTGAAATACTTTAAGATCACTCAAGCTCATACATTTCAGAAATATCTTAGCATCTAAAACGTACCATATTCTTCGAGCGAGTTGAAAAATGTTTTAGGTGGACAATGGAATATCACGTTTAGATTAGTCTTTGTAACTATATATTTGTCATCATCCTTTTTTTCCTTTGCCTTACCCCTCCCTCGTGAACCAGCAACCTGTCCCAAAGATGTCAGCTACAGTGATCAGAAAAAGGAGTGCTGACCCCACTGTCACCTCCCCAAATGACCGTGCCTCTAGGTTCAGCCAGGGAGAGAACAGAGACGTAACCCAACCACAGCGAACAAGAACAAGAACACCCAAAACAAGTATTGAATCTCACAATGACAACCAGGAAAATAGTGATGCACGTCCACCTGTAAAAAGATGGAGCAGAGAAGAAACAGATACAGTGAAGCGTCCCAGAGAGGATGTAGCCAGCAGAACAAGATTTCAGAGGGAAAACAGCAGAGATGAAGAGCGTTTCAGACAAGAAAGAGAAAAAAGAGAGGAGCTGAGAAATAAAAGAGATGAACTAAGGAAAAGAGAACAAATTGAAAGAGAAAAGAGGGAAGAAGAGTTACGAAGGAATGAACTGGAAAAAGAGAGAGATAAAGAAATGAGAAAAGAGCAGGAAAACCGAAGTTCAATAAATGATTTACGTAAAAAGCATGAACAAGAAAGAGAGGAACTAAGACGGTCACAAGAAGAGAGAGACAGAGAGGAAGCACAAAACCAAAAGGTATTAGAAAGAGACAGAATAGACCATCAACAAACAAATGAAAAGTTAGAGAAAGATAAAAAACAAATTGGATGGAATGATCCTCACAAACCTAATAGAGAAATAAATGAAAGAATCTTAAGAAAATCAAGTACAGAAGAACCAAAAGCTGCGGTATTTAGAAAATTTAGTCGACCTGAGCCTAATGGAATGTTAAGGAAGACCAGTAAGCCTGAGCCTGAAGAAGTGTTAAGAAAGACCAGTAAGCCTGAACCTGAAGTAGTCTTGAGAAAGACCAGTAAGCCTGAGCCTGAGGTAGTCTTGAGAAAGACTAGTCAGCCTGAACCTGAAGGAGTACTGAGAAAGACCAGTCGGCCTGAGCCTGAAGAAGTGTTGAGAAAGACCAGCAAGCCTGAGCCTGAAGTAGTCTTGAGAAAGACCAGCAAGCCTGAGCCTGAAGTAGCTTTGAGAAAGACCAGTAAGCCTGAACCTGAAGTAGCTTTGAGAAAGACCAGTAAGCCTGAACCTGAAGTAGCTTTCAGAAAGACCAGTAAGCCTGAGCCTGAAGTAGTCTTGAGAAAGACCAGTAAGCCTGAACCTGAAGTAGCTTTGAGAAAGACCAGTAAGCCTGAACCTGAAGTAGCTTTCAGAAAGACCAGTAAGCCTGAACCTGAAGTAGCCTTGAGAAAGACCAGTAAGCCTGAACCTGAAGTAATCTTGAGAAAGACTAGCAAGCCTGAACCTGAAGAAGTGTTGAGAAAGACTAGCAAGCCTGAACCTGAAGAAGTGATGAGAAAGACTAGTAAGCCTGAACCTGAAGAAGTGATGAGAAAGACTAGTAAGCCTGAGCCTGAAGAAGTGATGAGAAAGACTAGTAAGCCTGAGCCTGAAGAAGTGATGAGAAAGACTAGTCGACATGAGCCTGAGGTTGTGTTAAGAAAGACCAGTCGGCCTGAGCCTCAAGTAATGTTGAGAAAGACTAGTCGGCCTGAGCCTCAAGTAGTTTTAAGAAAGACCAGTAAGCCTGAGCCTGAAGTGGTCTTAAGAAAGCCCAGTCGGCCTGATCAGGAAGTAGTGTTGAGAAAGATCAGCCGTCAAGACCCCGAGCAAGTGGTGAAAAGAAATAGTAGACAAGATCTTGATGAAGAGAAAGATGAACCTGAAAGTTTGCAGGACAGAGTCAGTGTGTTTGGTGTACAATTAAGGTCCAGAAAACAGTCCAACCCACCAGTAACTAAAGAGCTCGATACCTCTCGGAGTGAAGATGATTTGGCTCTTATGCATAATGACAAAACTAAATTAAATTGTATCAAAAATAAATGGGAAACAAAAATACAAAATGAAAATGACCTGAAGGAGAGAAAGCGAAGTATAACTCAAAAACCAAATAGAAATGAAAATGAAACATGTAGGAAAGATTCCATAATTGAAAGTAAGCCAGACAGCACCCTTGAAGCAACTGAAACGGAAAGCAAACCAATCAAAAATACCCAAACGTCTCCTGGAAAAAAGCTTATTCCAGGAGAAAAAGATAATATAAAGAATGAAGACTTAGAGGGTAAAAAGGATGCCGCCAACAGAGTGGTGGTCCATCCTACCGAACAGAAAGAGAGAGATTTAGAAAAGTCAAAAAATATAGATGAAACAGAAAATGGAGAAGTAGCAAAGCCAGGTCAATTTTTCAAAGGAATTCAATTAAAGAAAGCTAAAACAAATGCTGATAAAACAAAACCAGAATCCAAAAGCTTTCTAGATGAAGTCAAATTGCGGAAGGTTGAGCAAAACCAACGTCCTCTCCACCGTGTATGTACCAACAGAAGGTTGTCTGCCCCTAACGCTGCTTCATAACTCTCCTAGTGCTTGGACCTCACCACTGGCTTGCTGATGTGACCAAGATTGTGTTCTTAATACATCTAAATTATACTTTTTTTTTACGAATCTATAGATATTCATAACCTTTATATAAAAGAATATATACATTAACCACCGTAACTTAAGTAAAACGGAAAACCCTTCATGGATAAGTAAACTGTTTGAAACCCAACGTCCAATGCTACACACTAATAATGTACTCACACCACAAAAGATATATTGACACGTGCACAATATAATTCATATAAAAATCTGTTTTTAGTTTTGAAGAAGGCTATTTGATAACATTGATCATTACGGTATTCTGAATATCTTGGGAAGTTTTATTTTGCAAGTTATAACATTGTAATGCTTCCCATTTTACAGTATTGTTAACTTTTCTGCCTATGAAACTTGTTATGCATGGATTAATTGTACTACTGCTGCTGATGCTGTGCCTTGTTGCACCAAATATAATGCTGTCACGACTCTAAAACATAAAACATTGTATGGCTATGCTGGCATCAAATCATGTTCGCATTAACATAATTTATTCCAAACATTTGATCCGGTTATTCTGATGTAAAATATTGCTTTAGGAAAACCAGTGTCTAAGGATATTTTACATTAATATTGTTGATAGTTAAGCAACATGGGCGTGCACTATCAATTCATATTTCAAGTTTGTCAGCAAAGCATGTAGTCTCATAAAGATTAAAGGTTATTGAGTGGCTTTCCCAGATGCCTCAGGAAACTACTTCAAGGATGAAACTTACTAATGCCTTGTCTTGTGTCTTTCAGGTCAATAGTGTAGCAGATGTCTCAGATGATGAGGATAGTTCCGGAGACACAGTGAGTATTTATCTTAGAATACACCATTTCATATATCATGAATCCATTTCATATATAATTCACACAGGAAATAATTTTCTTTTAAATATGAAGAATGTTTTTTAGTTAAATTATTACAGTGACAAGAATGGAGGGCTGGTAATCTCTTCTATAGAAAAATTGGAGTTTTTTTTCAGTTTTTCCTTAGGTTCTATTTGCATATGATGGAATAGGCAAACTGTATGATATGATATTGATATAATAATGAATATATTGGATCTAATATGAGAGGTGTGAGGTAGAGAGGGATGGACAGTATGAACAGAGTGTTAGAGACACGAGGGATGGCTGTTGAGCAAAGAAGAATGATAGAATGATGCAGATGAATGGAGAGTAGTTGTGACGCAGCTTTCACAACCTTGTCTCAGCTACTCTCTTTAAGGGGAATATAAGCTGTGTATATGGATGAATTATTAATATTGATATTATTACCCTGTGGTATTGGGACCCAGCCTATGCGCACATCAGTAGCTAGGTTGAGAGAATACTGCCACTGTATTTCCTGTGTGTTGTAAAAGGCGCCTATAGAGAGATGGAGTGATGGGGCTGAAGAGCTATTTCTCTATATTGTTTCTTCCTATAATGGGACAAGGAATAGAGTGGGAGAGGAACTTTGATTTTCCTTGAACCCAAGTACATAGATAGATTAGTCCTGAGGTGGAGGATATAAGAATTCTACCAACGTGATTTCTGTGGTGTAAAAGGTGACAAAAAGGACAGCACGAAGAGTTTGGAAACCCTCTACTCTGTATATTGTCCTATGAAAAGACAAGATACAGAGGGGGAGGGGAGAGTAATGTCTCCATGTACCCTGGCATTCCTTGTCTTGGCTATTTTTCTGTTTGTTTGTCTGTATGTTAGCAACTTTCCAACATCATCATGCATCAAAACCTCATGAAACTGCATAACATGACAATCTATCCTAAATCTCCTTCAGCCCTTCCCATTTAACACAATTATAAGCCTTTTTTCAGGTCCATAACAACAGTATTTTTTTCTGGTATTTCTTTTCAGCAATCTCACTGTTGCTATCTGATGTGTACAATTTCTTCCTCATCTAAAACCATTATGGCCTTCAACTGTTTTTCTTTAAAATTGGATGAAAGTTTATCTTATTAATAGGTATGTGTGGTGGATTTCTTTTATACAATATTATTGGTGCTTACAGGAATCCAGTGGCATCTCTAACATGGCCATCCCTTTAAAGGTGTTCTCCATAGGGAATAGTAGAATAAACTGAGTATGTTGTGTGATCAGATTCTGGTCATTTATTTTTTTTAAGGCTTCGTGAAAATCCTTTTGAGTACAACATACACATTTTTTCAGACATGAATTTTATTCATGTACTACTATGTAATACCATTATTTTGGGGGATAATTGATATATAAAAGTTTAGGATATCTTTTTTATCACTGTATCTGAGTTTGAGTTGTTAGGAGTGTGCCCACAACTATAACTCCCTGAACCCGGCAGAATGTAGATACTGTGTGGATTTTCAGGACAGATATCTATTTAAGATATTTGCTCATGAGTGAAATTTTTTTGATAAAATACTAACATTTTAGATTAGTGAAAAATGTGTTACTCTGTCTGAATCAAGTAATTGAGTCTTAAATTCAATTTACTTATTATTCATATATCTAATATAGATTTGAGAAATTTTTCAAATTGTTTGCATGAGTTACTGCATCCTATAGATATTCACGACTTCAAACTAATGTGATTCTTCAGAGAGAAGAATCAGAATCAGAGACAGGGTCAGAAAATACAGAAGAGGAAACAGATGAAGATGATGAAACCTCAGAAGAAGAAGAAGAAGAATCATCAGAGGAGGAGGAGGAGGAGGAGGAGGACTCAAAAATAGTTAATAAAGTCAAGAAGACTGTGAGTGAAGAACTTGGATCGTTTAACCAGTTTCGCTGAAGCCTCTAAAGCCTAATTAATACGTTCTTTAATATGATCTAATAATCTTTTTTTTCAGTTGCATGAATTTGTCTTAAAATTTTTATTCTGGTGTTGGAAATAATGCTATAATACTGCTGTTTTTCTCGGCATAAACTATTAAACCACCTTAATTCATCCAAATGAAAGCATTAACTAGACTCATCTTGATACTTCATTAATATACATAGGTACATTGAATGAGACAGTAGAGCAGACTGTGTTGAGGTGGTTTGGACACATAAGAATGGAGGAGGACCAGTTGGTGAAGAGAATAACAGGATCTGATGTGAGAGATGTGAGGTTGTGAAATGAGAAATGAGGTGTGAAAAGAATGCTGAATGAAAGAGGAATATTTGTGGAGCAAGGAAGTATGATTGAAGTGAATGGAGAGCAGTGGTGAATGCTTGAGTAATGCTGTGGCCTTGATAACCCTTGGAAGAGGTTGTCATGCATCTGGTGTGACTCTTGGATCATATTAAGTGCGAGGAAGGAGCTAGAGGACATGCGTTGAATATGAAGTGGCCGGGGTAAACCTTGGGACTCTGTTGTGAAACTTAACAAACTCACACAGCTGATTAATTGCAATACTGTCTACTATTCTGATTTTATTAAAAGTTGGCGTTCCTGCTTTCCATAATAAATTTTTTTTTTAATATATTTCTATACGCTTTGCAAATCATGCTAAGGTATGAGGCTCACTCTTTCCTGCCTGCCTTTGCTGAAACAATATATATAACATTTTCCTCTGATATGGCTGACTACATACTGCTGAGACCTGTAAGCAATTGCGGTCTTGATATATAATTCTTTACACATTTCATGGCTTTCGTTGTAGATGTGATTGGATGCTGCTGCTCTGTTGCAATAATCATCTTTTCTATACTTTTCATATTGACTATTGCTGTTTCAAAAGCTGTAATGCAGTATTTTTTTATGAATTCAAAGCGTATGCCTTTAATGATAGCAAAGATCACGGGTATTTGAGCTGATCCAACAAAATGATTAATCTAGCAAGACTTTATAACCAAGGGAGCCATTAAATCAGTGATGTTCTTGTATTAAAACTTATCTTTATAAAGCATTTACACCTTTATACTGTATTTACATAACTTTACACACTTGGTCATGATTTTTTTTTATTCTTGTCATCTGTATTTACTTTCTCATGAACCTAGTACAGTATCTTATTCTGATCCCTTGTGTTTACTTTTCCAGGAACCACCACCACTACCACCTGCTCCTCAGACCAACATTCCCGTGAGTTGACCAAATGAGAGAGAGAGAGAGAGAGAGAGAGAGAGAGAGAGAGAGAGAGAGAGAGAGAGAGAGAGAGAGAGAGAGAGAGAGAGAGAGAGAGAGAGAGAGAGAGAGAGAGAGAGAGAGTAAACATGTACACACAAGAAAATTAGAAAATCATGGTTGTATAAAAGAAATCTGACTGTATCCTCTCCATTTAATTCTGGCATCTTTTAGCTAATAGACAAACCTTCCTTCCAGATATTTATATATGTATCTAACTAGCATTAAGAGTTGGGAACTTTTCATTAATCTTTTTCTGATTTCGAAATAATTTGTTTTCTTTTATTATTTTGTTTATTACTTTATATGTTCTTTCTTTCACTGACTGATTATTATGAAACTTGATTTACAGTGTGAAGAAGTACCATGGAGGGAGGAACCCTCGGCGGAAGAAGAGGTATTCAATGTGATTAAATTAAACAATTCTGTCCCATTAGAAACATGTGGAATCAGGTCTTCTTGGGCTTGACTACATTAATTTATTGCTCATGAAAGTTACACATGAACAAAATGTATTATATGCTGCTTTTTTTTTTTTGCTTAGAAGTAAGTTTCAAGTTTATCATAATTTACTCTTCACATTATTTTTGAAAGGCTGTTCCATTTATATGAAACTATCTTGGGATGGCTGCTATTTTGTTTAAAGGCTTTCCATAGTTGTAACAGAGTCGCACTAATAGCATAACAGATTTCAGGTGCTACTTTGAAGTATTCAAAAAAAACATTTCAAGCTTTTAACCTCTTTCAGGAAGAAGCAGAACTGACTTGGGACCAATCCGCTGGAGAGATAATTCCTCAGGTGCTGACCTAGATTATAACATTTTAGGCACAAATATATTTAATCATAGCCTGCATTCAGCAATACTTCTCTGAATTCCAGCACTGTAAGTGTTGAGTGTTTTTTAGATACTTGCCTTGCTTCTGATCTTTAGTACTATATAGAAATAGATATGAAATTACCATTATATAAATAGTTTTCCATTTTACGGGATTGTATTGCTTACTGGGGAATGTCAGTTATGAATTGTATATTGATTTATATTTTATTATTTTAAGCCCTATGACTTGTGCCAAGTAATTTATTATTTATAAATAGGTTTATAGAAAAGAGGTTATTGTAAAATGCTAACAGATAGATAAACATGATTTTTTATATAAAGTTGTGCTGCGAGTTAATAATATGAGAATATTATTTAAGGTTACTAACAATTTTGTCTTCAATTATGAGAGAGAGAGAGAGAGAGAGAGAGAGAGAGAGAGAGAGAGAGAGAGAGAGAGAGAGAGAGAGAGAGAGAGAGAGAGAGAGAGAGAGAGAGAGAGAGAGAGAGAGAGAGAGAGAGAGAGAGACAGACTAATGGTACTGGCTTTACTAACAGCTTGTCTCCATATTCACAGTCTAACAATGATCTTGCAAGTCCTGTTCCGTGGTGGGAACAACCTCAGGAGGAAATGGTGAGCTTCATCCTTTATATAGCTTTTTTTTCTTCTTATAAACTAAAAAATTTCCAAAAATATTGTATGTGCTTCGAACAAAGAAAAGTTATGTTCTTTACTGGCATTACTATTATTAATATGATACAGTTCTTTACTCTATAATCCGAGACATACAAGGATGGTCTGATCTCAGTCTATCCTCAGCTCAGTTGAGTACGTACATGGTACCTCTCAATGGCTCCATATATAAACCTCCCTATTATGTTTCAAAGATTTCAAAATGTCAGTTGGTTTCTAGGTAAATGATGCAGTCTTATCATAGCAATATGGTTCTTTGTGTCACTCTATTCCTTATTTGTATACTGGCTTTACTAACAGCTTGTCTCCATATTCACAGTCTAACAATGATCATTCAAGTCCTGTTCCGTGGTGGGAACAACCTCAGGAGGATATGGTGAGCTTCATCACTTATATAGCTTTTTTTTTCTACAATATTCAATTCTTTCAGAAATATTGTATCTGCATTATACACAAAACAAAGAAGTTTTTTACTGGTATGGCAATTGTTTTTGTAAGATTAGTTGTATAGTTTTTTTTTCAATTTTATGATTCAGTTATTTAATGAGAACAAAATATGTTTGTAAGAAGTATCAGAAAACGTATGATATTGGCCTGAAAGTTTAGTGTTAATGATACTAGGGATAAGGCAAGGTTTTGGGGAGACCTTCCTCTCTATTGTTTCTTATATCTGCTTATTAACACATTTTTTTTCCAATGGTATTCGCTTTGCTAACAGCTTGTCTTCATATTCACAGTCTAACAATGATCTTACAAGTCCTGTCCCGTGGTGGGAAGAACCTCAGGATGCCAGGGTGAGCTTCATCGCTTATGTAGATTTTTTATAGAATATTCAAATACTCAAAAAATATTGTTATATCTGCATTACAGACACTATTTTTCTACTGGCTTTACAATTGCTTATGCAAGATTAGTTGTATAATTTTTTTTATCTAATGATTGAGTATTTTGATGAAAGAATTTTGCTTGTAATGAATATCAGAAAACATAAGACACTGGGTTAGTTATCATGAAAGTGTAGTGTTGATAATAATAGGAATGGAACAAGGGGATGGAGACACCCTCCTCTATATTTTTTTCTTTTTACTGCTTATTAGCAACTCATTCCAATAAAAATAACACTTGCAAATTAACTACCTTGTAAACATTTTTTTAATTGCTGCCATAATTTTTTTTACCTGCTCTTATTTTACTTTTCAAATATTAACAGGAATGGAGTCCAGATTCATCCATTTTCAAGAAAGATGTATTTCAAAACATGGTAAGGTTATCCAAAGTTAATATAGTCTGAGTTTAGCGTTCTTTAAAATTCATGGAAATGGAATAGTATTAATTTGTTTTTTTTAGTTCAGTGATTGATACTAGGATCCCTTTTGTTATTTTTTCCGCAACCCCAGCATCTTCCTGAATGGTTTTATGTATGATACTTAGTGTAGACTCTGTGTGGTCTGCTGTAGTAAGAGTTATATACAAGAGTTATATTCATGCACTCAGGCTCATCACAAAATACCTTCTGTCTATCTTTTGTTATGTTCTAACTCGGGATGATGATTAATGTGTTGTCTTAGAGGTGTTTTGTGATGTTTGATTTGGAATTGGCACAAAGATAGGGATATATTATGTGAAAATTGATCAGACTTATCAGAAACATTAGCTTGTGTAACTGGGAACCTCAAGGATGGTGTATTTAACTAGTTGTATTTACCTAGTTGTAGTATACAGGGCCTGAGGTACACTCATGTGGTCTTTAGGAAAGTAAAAATGAGGTATAAACATTACCACTCAAGCCAGAAGAGATCACTTATATTGGCTATGTTTTTCTGCTATATTTGTTATGTCAGCACAATAATAGCTTCTCTAATGCCCCATTGATGACAAAACCAAAAATGGCCAAGTAAAAATGAACCACTATCAGCGAAGTGTATGAATTTGCCAGGCCACCATTGCAGTAAAGTCTTAATAGCCACAAAGATTAATTGCATCAAATGAAACATAACATCTGTATCTGTAGGCAATTTTTTAAAGTATTAGGGAGGAAACAGTGCTCATTAATTTTGAAGTTATTTTTCTTTCAGTGCACTTAGCTCGCCCTTTTCATAAGAGCTTGATGACCAGGGGTACAAAGAAATTTCAATTCTGACACAAATTATTGAACATGTGATTAATAATATTTTTCTCGTTTGATGAAGTGTGTGGAACATCGGAACTCCAGCAGGAACGAAATAATCTTGAATAACTTTATCATTGGTGTTTGTAGTCCTGTGACAACTTTTCATATTTCACATTACTTTTTTAATTGTTATACAGCAAGTACACCCATTGCTGATCACTGCATTGCACAGCTCAAAGGTGAAGAAGCGACATCAGTGAAAGTGTCGTTAATCTATAATCCCAGTCTCTTTCATTTTACAGAAGAACTTGATGTCTTCTTCTTAATTTGTTTTTTTATATTTGTCAATTCAGGATTTTTAGAACTCAAAACTTCGTCTCAATGAGTTTGCATTTGGTATGATGGCAGATTTGATCATTTGACTGTATTGCTTATTTCTGCTTATTCTTGTATTCTTGCTTATTCTTATTTCTTAATAGTTTTTGTACACTTCTACATTTCTGCTTTAAATTCATTAGCTTATTGTCATCACAGATACGGCAAATCCTGGGAACTCTCCATTTGCAGAACATATTTTGTGTTTCACTCAAAACTAAATCATGAATTGTGGTCAATCATGTGCTGAGACATCAACAAAGTTCTTCCCCATGTTGGAAGGGATTAATATATATTTGATACATACAATTATATGCATGTAATTTATATTTAATACATTTAATTGCATGCATGTATTGAATTTTAGAAATCCTGGAGTGTAGTTGAAGAATGGAACTTGCTAGTATATTACTCCAAGACTCTTATATATCAAGTATCTGTTTGTTAGTGAGACGGAATTTTCTCAGTCTGTACCTCCCTTTGTGTCTGCTTCTAAGTGTCGTATTTATGTCCTCTTAGTTAAGTGTTTGGTGTGTGTTATTTACAGAAAGCAAAAGCCCAGCCCGGGCCACCTCCTCCTCCACCACAACCAGCATCTAAAAAACAAAAAGCAAGTATATGTACAATGAAACACTATGGAAGTAACACAAACTAAAATCTATCTTATCTATATACCAAGCTGTCATCCCTGTAAAGGTGGAAGCCAAGACAATACAATACACACACCCTTGCTTACATACATACAACTCCTCTCCCTAAGCCACTAGAGGAGAGAAGGGTACTCCGCCTAACAAACTAAAATAGGCACAAAATACAATAACACCTTTGATATCTTTGTATTCTTTGATTTCATAATTTAGATAAGTTACCATTTCTCAAAAATACCCAAGCCAAAATTTGGCAAGTTATAACATCATGCGGAATTTTTATGTAATATTTTGGTGGTAATCTTTAGATTGATAATGTTTAAGAATTCTTCTATCAGAAACATTTGCAGTAAATCTAACATACAGAGAGTTCAAACTGGTATACTTTTTACAGGATGGAGCCCCAGGACCCCCTCCACCTCCTCCACCTGGACCCCCTCCACCACCCCCTCGGCCGGGGATGCATGCAAAGAGGCCGGCAACGGCAGCAAAGAAACAAAAAATTGAACACCTTAAAAAGGCTGCACGTTCACGCCCTGACTGGAATGGTTTACTGCGAGACATTGAGGTGAAGATCTGTTACTTTACAACTCTTATTAATTTAACTTCTTAATTATTACTATTATTTTCATGCAATAGTAGTTACTAAAATAAAGAAAAAATCAAAAACAATTGTGATTAATGTAATTTTGTAATATATATAAGAAGTATTTTTTTCATTGCTTTATTGTAAATACATATAGAAGGACACCTGTTTCTATCACTGTATGGTCACTGCATATTACACCTGTCTGTGTCTTCCTTTTGCCAGAGGAACATATACTTCAGCATGAAAGGAAGCCAACAACATAATTACAGTTGCATATCATCTAGACATGACTGGGGATATGAAATCTGGATCTTCCAGTTCCCACTTGTTATTTCAGTTCACTAACGACAATATTTGCATTTTGGTATTATTTAATATGTTTTCACTTCTTTACATTATATTAATATGATTAATTATTTAACCTGCAGAGTGGTATTAAGCTTCGACGTTTGCCATCGTGTGACAAAATGGACAGATCCACCCCAATGCTGCCTAACTCCAGAGGCAAAGGTGGCAAGGTGAGTGTTTTCTTTCCTCTGTTCCTACAGCACAAGTTCAGTGTGTAGAAGAAAGTTTGAGTACAACATACAGTATTTACTGTTTACTGTTTTATTTCATAATTCCTAATGTTCTATTTAGTTAATATGTTTATATTCAAAGGTATATCAGCTCACCCTTAAACAATTCACTACTTGATTATGTGGCTTTTAATAGAAATTAAGGTTAGAAAAGAACTCTCCATCTGTTGTTAATATCAACTTTAAGAAAAGCATTTTTATAATTTTCTTGTTACTATAAATAGTGAAGAAGATTTCACACCTTGAATTCTACCCTGTAGCAGGATGACTTAGCTTGGTCACGCATCAGCGGCAAAGTTGTAAGAATACTGTCACTGTATTAATACCTTTGAATGCCATAAAGGACAACTATTAGGGACAAAGTGAGGGGCTAGGGAACTCATCCTATGAATTGTTTCTTCCGCTATGAAACAAGATGTAGACTGGGAGGGAAATTAAGTTCTCCCTGAACCTTAAAGAAGAATGCTTGTACGTGATAAGAGTTGAGTGAGTGAGTTAATGCAAATAAAGTAAGTGCTAGACTCGGAGGTTCACAATCTCTGGTCCCAAAGCCCCTCCACATCGTCAATGGGTTTGGAAATGGAGGGAAGAGGTGGAGAGAGATTTAATGGAAGATAGTGTTTGGAAAAATGTGACAGTTTCCTTTATGATTCAATAAATTAAACTATTTCCTAAATAACTCCATATCCATATTTTATTTTTGACTCTTTATGGTAATTCCAGTTTGTGTATGAATCGGAGAAGCCAATGGCACACAATCTTCTGCTTCATGAGATCCATCGCGGTGTGAAGCTGCGTAAAGTGAAGACCAATGATAGAAGTAAACCAAGCTTCAAGGTTCTAGGTAAGTACTTCAAATATGTAAATAATGGTACAAGTTGACCATCACTAATCCAGCAATCCTAAGGTCCCATGGTGGGAATATAAGCTGGGTATATAGATCCGGTCCTATGGCAGGGCTGCAAAAGTACTGCCACTATATTCCTTACCGATAGTTAAAAGCAACACAAAGGGACAGAGGAAGGGTCTGGAAGCCCCCTCCTCTGTCTTCTCTCCTATAAAAAGACAAAGTGCAGAGCCGGGCATGAGAGTTAATTCTTCCTGAACCCTAAATGCCTTGTCTTGACTATCCCCTTTTCATCAGGTATATAGATATAAGTATATGGAGTTATAGATCAACCATATTTGTTATTATTTATAGCCATAAGAGAAGTAGAGATTGTTGATGCACATGAAATTCAAATAATTCTACATTTATTTTCCATAGAGTAATAAAATTTTCAAAACACTTTTCTTCCAGGTTTGAAGAAACTTCGGCGTCAAGTTACCATGGAGAATATCAATAAATTGGAGGATATCAATAAATACGAGAACATGCCGTCCTCCTCAGATGAAGAAGAAGACATTGATAAGATGAGGGATGACCTACAAGCTACCAAAGGGCAACTTGAAGAAGAGATTAAAAATAGAAAGAAACTAGAAAGAGAAAGCAAGATCTACAAAATTGACATTGATGCATTACAAGCGGAAGTGAAAAGGTTAAAAAGACAGCTAAGAAGAGCAGGTCTTAATGATCCCAAGCCAATGACTAATGGTGAAGCAGATGAAATTGTGCCTAAATTAGAAAAATCGATGAGCAAATTACGTATGCATGAAGATGAAGTTTTGGATTTCTCCGAGCTCGATACTTTAGAAACTGAAATCAATAATCTTAAAGGTCAAGTAAACTCATACAAGAAACAGTCTGAGGATTATTCAAATAGATACAGTGAAGCGACCCAAAAGTTGATGGTATCCGAAAACAACGCCTCAGAATGGGAACTCCGTAGCAACTATTATGAAAAGAAATTTAAAGCCTTGCAGAAGGAAAATAATATTGAGCTCCCGGACATAGGAATTGTTGGGGTGCAGACAGATCCTATAGACTTTGCTCCACCACCACCTCCATCACCAACAGACGAATGTGATAGGAAACTTTTCCCGATGCCATCAAAATCAGGTTCCCGTAGAAATTTCGCTTCATCAATTCATAAAATGGAAAGCTTTAAGGAGGAGGAAGAAGATGAATCTGATGATGATGATGATGAAGATGATGAGGATGATGATGAGGAGGAGGAAGAAACAGAAGAATCTGATGAATCTGAAGAAGAGACAGATGAGGAAGAGGAAGAAAAGTTAGCAGAGAAAAGAGCTCAAAATGCCGCCCGAAGAAAAGAAAGAGACATTAAGTTATTGATTAATAAACTTAGTAACATAAAATTCAAAGAAGAAAGAGCAAGAGAGGAAAGGAAGGCACTAAGAGAGAGAGTTCAAAAATGCTGCCATAATATGAAGAATGAGCGACAGATGTACTTCAAGACAAAAGGAGAGCTGGATGAAATGGCAAAGGCATTCAATATATCCGACGATGAAAATGACAGTAGTGAAGATGAAGAGGAAGATGATGATGATGAAGAGGAGGAAGTACCAAGAGAGAAGGAAGATGGTGAGGAGTGGTGGGTGGACGACACAACCAAGAAACCAATAAAACTCAAGAAGAAAAAGAAAAAGAAACTCAACTCGAACGGAGAAGATGAAAATTCTGAAAAACTGCCTGACATTGAACAGCCTGTATGGAGTGATTCTGAGCAAGAGAACAGTGAGGTGGATGATGAACAAAATGATAGTGAGAATAGATTAACAAAACTTAGAAATAGAACACAAACACATGAGCAAAAGCATATATCTCTCAGGAAGAATAATAGTGCTTTGAAAACTCGAGTAGAACAATCTGAAGAAATGCTCGCCGTAGAGAAGCGAAGACGCCAGAGATTGGACGAGGAACTTCACATTATGTTGGCTGAGGTATCCTAGCTTTGTTATCAGACAGATGAAGTAAGTCGAGATATATGTTAGAGAAAACTGTGTATGTAAGCTTTTGTAGATAATGAAGAGGATATATTATTATGTCAATTGAAGCTTTCCATGAGAATGAATGACTGAATAGGAAGTATGAAATAATTGTGTGAAAGAAAGAATTTACTAGAGTATTTTTCCTTTCAATAGTGGGATGATTGTTGTTGTAATTATGTGATTGTGATTCCTCGTGATATAAAAGGCTATAAAAATGTGAACAATGAGTAAAATCACTACTCTTGACTAACCCTATTTCAGTGTAGCATTGGGGGGAGGTTAGTGCAAATGGCCAGCACCCTTTGATCGGCTGGCCCCTCAGTTCCTCACCTTGTTCTTGATATATATATACGTATTAACTCATGTAAAGGGAAAAATAAGATATAACAAATATTTCTAGTTTTATTTCTCATATATAAGTTTTGTGTTTGCATGTATTTCTTGATGGTGTGAAAAAACCCTGAATGAAAGAGGAATGTTAATAGAGCAAGGAATGATGATTGTACGTGATAGAAGGCAATGGAAAGCAGTGGTGAATGCATGAGTAATGACGTGGCCTTGACGACCCCACCCTTGATGGAGTGTACAGAGAAGGTGGGATGTGAGAATGAAGAGTGAATGGTGGTGTGAAGATGTAAGGTCGAATGTAGCAGAAAAGAGGCAAGCCCATGAAAAGTGGCTGCAGAGGAAGGATGAGTTTTTTACTACTACTAGTATTACTACTAGGTTTTGTTTAGAGGTCTATGCCTCACAGCCATGGTGGATCACCGCTGCACCACTGTGGTGCCCGACCACAGCAGTTCCTCCCCAGTAAACAGCTTAAGCATCACGGGCCCAAGCGGGGACTCGATCTGTCGACCAAGTGAATGCAAGGCCAGCGCGCTACCACTGTATTAGCCAGGAGGCTAGTTGTCATGAGAGATGCAAGAAAAAGATAAATCAAGAGTGTTGCAAAAGTGAGTGCAGATGAAAGATGGGGTAATAAGATGACTGAAAACTTCCATGAGAAACAGATACAGAGGATAAGGAAGGGAACATCTGGAAATTAATAAAGGGTGAAGAGAGGTTGAAAAGGAAACAGGAGGGATGGGCTGAGTATTTTAAAGGACTGTTAAATCTAGAGGAAGATGGAGAGCGGGAACTGTCGTTGTGCTGCAGTGTTGGAGTGACAGTAGCTGGGTGGGGAGCCGGGGCTGTAAGCCGCCGGGCCTGATTGTTGGCCTTGTTAATGGTCATTGTGTTGTACTGTGTTGAAGAGTCAATAGTGAACTAGTGTTGAGCACCTTTATCCTGTGTTTCCTTGCCGAATTACCGCCAGGTAGAAGTAGAGAGGGGGTGGTCCTCGTTACAATACGTACACATCCGTAAGACGTACACGCATCATATGCACACAAGCAAATACACATATGTATCCAGCAATGCCGATGATTTAGAGCGAAGAATGTACAAAACAAGAAGGGTAACCTAACATGACACACGAAAACCAGCCGTCATAAGCATTCCGAGTGAAGCCCAAGTGTTCAGTTTCCCTTATACTATACATTGAGGAAGGGAGGATACGAGTAAGCTTGGAGAGAATGGCAAGGCCGGAGGTAACACGTTATTCTTCACCATTAATAGTGGTTGGATATAAAGAAAACATTACCTATTAAGCGTAAATAGCCTTACTAAATAACATCAAAAAGTTTCAACAGGTAACTTTAGGTGGTGGTGTAGCAGTGTGAAGTGTCCACCCAGCTAGTGATCTCGTGCAGGCAGGCGCACCTCCGCCGGGGCCACTCTATCCTTGGTGGATACTTCACACTGCTACAGCGGCCGTGCGTTGACTGCTGGGTCACGTATATATAAAACCAAAATTGAGATTTTTATTATACACAGGAAAGCAATTATATATACTTAAAAAAATCGATTGAAATACCTATCCGTTTCCTACATAAACATTTATTTTATTTGATTCATATTTATTTCATGAAAAATGTTTATTTCTAAGGTCAATCATAAAATCGAATAATAGAATAAAGCAATAATAATGAAATTAAACTAATATAAACCATAGAATAGAATATATAAAAATTATTCAAACCGAAAGTAAAGCCTAAATAGACCATAACACAAAGAAAAACGGAAAATACAACGAACAAATGAGGAAAAAACACCGTAATTATTTGTTTACATCCAAGAGTGTTAATTATAGCGTGTTAGGTACAGTATAAGAAGTGTTAGGACATGGTGACTTACAAGGATAGAGATGAAGGTGAATGTGTTGTGTTATGAGTGTGTTATGGTGGGCTAATTGGGCTGACAGGCTGACGAATCTGCAAAAATCGATAAAAATACCGGTATACCGAAGGGCTTCTAATGCCTGTAATACAGGTAATACCGCCTCAAAAATACCTGTATATCGGTATACCGGATAGGTGCACATCCCTAGACAACACACACACACACACACACACACTCAGCTGACGCCAGGCAATGTAATCTGATTGTGTTTCCGATTGTGTATATATATATATATATATATATATATATATATATATATATATATATATATATATATATATATATACTACACTCATAATGCTGCACTTGTTGATATTAAGCTGCATCTGGCTGATGCAGTTTAATGTTAACAAGTATAGCATTGTGAGCGTAGATAAAGGTAATAGGCCTGTAGACTACACATTAAATGACACTAGCTAAGGAAGGTCATATAGTGTGAGGAACTTAGGAGTTCAAGTAAACAGTGACTTGCGTCCCAGGGAACAGTGTATTATAGCTAGAAATAGGGCCAACAAGATACTGGGATTTATTGGTAGGTGTGTGACAAACAGGAGTTCTGAGGTCATTCTGAGGTATTTAGCAGTAGTTAGACCCCACCTAGATTATGCAGCTCAATTTTGATCCCCTTATTATAGGAAGGATATAGGCTCCTTGGAGGCAGTCCAGAGAATAATGACCAAGATGATTCAGGGGCTGAGAAATCTACTCTACAAAGATAGATTAAAACGTCTTACTAATCTCCACTCCCTAGAGAGAAGGAGGGCAAGAGGGGATATGATTGAGGTTTTCAAATGGGTAAAAGGAATTAATAAGGGAAACATTGATCAGGTTTTAGAAATTAGTAGTCAGGATAGGACACGTGGAAATGGGTACAAGCTAGAAAAACTTAGATTCAGGACAGACATAGGTAGATATTGGTTCACTAACAGAGTGATGAAACATTGGAATAGGCTGGGTAGACACGTAGTAAGTGGTGAGTCAATAGGTAGCTTTAAAAGAAGGATAGGGATGACGGGTGGGATGGATAAATATTGGATTATTCCAAGGGTGAGGGACAAGTAACTGCCTCGTGTAAGTAATCAACTGGCCTCTTGCAGTCTCCTCAATTCTTATGTTCTTATGTTCTAGTTAAGATGTGCTCCACTTTGGAAGTCAAATAATCTAAGAATTTTACATAGTCAGAGGAGGAGTTAGCAGAGCAATAAACAGTTCAGAAGAATTTAATGGTAGAGTGACAGTTAAGTCTAAGCCAGATGGCAGAAAATTCAGAAGATTTAAGGGCGTGGGCACGAGAGCAAGTTATGTCGTTGCGTACGTAGACGCAACAGCCCAGCCAGCTTTAGATAAAAAATGATAATAGAGAAAGTAGGAGGGAACAGAGTAGGGGCTGCTGTCAGTAGCCTCAGACAACTGGATCTCGGTGAGGAAAAGTAGATGGGGTTTAGAGAAGAAGAGGTGGTGTTCCACAGATTGAAAATTAGATCTAAGACCACAAACACTGCAGAAATTGATGCACAAAAAGTTAGAGGAGGTATCAAGACACCTGGAGTTGGGACATTTTTGGTCCCCTCCCCAGATAGGGACTCTGACGCAGCATGTGTTTTTACCATTTTAATATGCATGTAAAAGTGGGTAAAAGAAGAAGAGTATGTCTTTAGAGAGCATGCTGCAACTGCTCTCTTGTGTTAGTGAGACACGAAAGTTAACGGTCAGGAATGGCACGGGAAAGGGTCAGCAGCAAGCTTGCAGCGCCCCCTCACCTCCCGGTACATACCATCCTGGGAGTAATTGCAACCGAATCGGCAGGTGTCTAACTGCCTCCTCCTATAATGTAATATAATAAATATATATATATATATATATATATATATAATATATATATATATATATATATATATATATATATATATATATATATATATATATATACATACATTATATATATATATATGGTCAGTAAGTGAATAGGAGAAAGAATCCCCTGTATAGCAGTGTGTACACACACTATTAGGGCAGTCCTCCTGGCTGCACCTCAAGCTGGGTTTATTCCTGGTAGTGTAAGAACACACAACAGAATGGGCCGGCCACGCTATCTTCACGTAACTGGTTGAACACCAAGCCCTGGCTGGGAACCCAAAAATATACCTCTACTTCCAACCAATGAAAAGTAATTCTGTTGTCGTAACTGTGTTAATAAAATTGAAAGTGTGAAAGAGATAAACAATCGAGTGTTAATTGGTAGCAACGTTCTCTCCATGAATCTCATATTTTCTTGTAAAAGTCTAGTCATGGGACATTTGGGGTTTGCCGTGAAATAAGAGTTCGTGAATTGAGATACCGAGAAACCTGACCCACTGTACTTGTATGCATACTAACACATACATAAGTGAAACAAACTTGAGAACAGTAAAACTCTCAGCAGCATCACGCACAGAACTACACCAGTAACATGCAATGCTTCAACTAATGGGAATATTAGGGAATAGTGGTTTGTGGAAATGCTGTACTTTACTTATCCTTTTATAATAAGATAAGATGTGAAAGTATGTCATATGATGAATACTGAAATATATTTCTCTCCACAAAAATAATATAATACTGATGTTTAGAAGATGTAAGACAAGGGATGACAGGAACACTCAGTGACTAACCTTCTAATACTTTTCTGCAAATGTTTACTTCTTAAAATTAGTTGTTTATTAATATATCCAAGTTTAAATACCGGTTTGGATTCAATCTAAAGATATTTCAAAATAGAAATTTAAATATAGTTTCAAGTATAAATTTATTTAAGTAGTGCCAACACAGTGTGAGATTATGGTGACTGGTTCTCTGCTAGCATCCTGATTACATTTTTGAGTACAGATTCCTTGCACACCCAGTAACATGCAGTACTACATCTCAGATTTGACCCAATTTTACACCTGAAGCCAATCAAACACCTATGAGAATCAGAGAACCAGACTATTTTGCTGCAGCTCCTATTCCACCCTCTCTACTATTATGATTAACATATCATTCAGAGCATGCATAGCATAGGAAACTTTGGAACACACTTGTCAGCTAGGTCTTGTGTGTAAATAATTGTACACACCTTCACTAGAGTCTCTTGAATGCAGCTCCATACATGAAGAATATCACATGGCTGAGATTCAGTGAGACAATCTGCATACACTCTTGTTCTTTTTACTATACATGCTAAATAAATAATGTATGTATATATATTACATCATGATCTCGAATCTTAATAGTAATCGCTCAATATGTACACCTATTAGTTTATAAACTCATAACAACAAAATATTTGAGCCATATGAAATAAAAGCCACATCTATTCAGGACACATTAGACCTAAGAAAATATAATATAAAATTTTGCCATGTTATAAACAATGCCCTGCAGGAAAATACAAGGCATTAAAGACTATCATCTATACAGAAGTGTGTAATGCTTTGAGGTGAACATACTATTCCCAGAAATAAAATACAAAAAACAACAACAGACAATATTTACAAAAGTGTTTACCATCATACTTCATCTCTCTTGCATCATCCACGTTAAAAGGTTTAGTTGACAATATTAATCATGCACTCTTACAACACTAAATCAACAACACTTATCATCACATTTTCTCTTAATACGGTGCCTGATATATGGAGATCTAATGCTACTCCTATGAATGAATAGTTTCAAGTTCAAGGGAATATCATCAAAATGTAAAATGCAATCATGAGTTGCCCGAAAGTTCTGAAAATGCTTATCTACAAGAACTTTATATTGACCAAAATTTTTATATTAATGCTGCACACTATCGCTGATTAGGTTCCAACTTTTGCAAATTAAATAATCACATAAGGCAGTTACATAACAGTAAACTTTCCCTGATGTGTGTGAACCTTTATGGCACAACACCAACACCAGGGATCCAATCTCCTGTACTCCAAACATCCCTCAAGGGTAAGGAAATGTACATCTGTAGACACTCAAGCATATATACAAACAACCCAGTACTTATTGCAAATGTTAAACACAAATAAAAATTCTATGTGAGTATGAGTCTCTCTCTCTCTCTCTCTCTCTCTCACAAACACACACACACACACACACACACACACACACACATACACACGAATCTGACTTTATAAAGCCAAAAGAACAGAAGAGAAAAAATGAGGTGTGAGAAATCAGGATAAAATAGAGAAGAGACAAAGGAAATGATAAAGGAATTGGATGAAAGTAAAGCAATAGGACCAGATGGAGTATCAGGATACATATTGAAGGAGTGAAGACAAGAAACGGCTGAGCCAATTCATGATATAGAAAACAGGAATGGAAAAAAGCTGATAATGCTTATTTACAAAATGGAAACAAAGAGGAACTATTTAGTTATAGACCAGTGTCATTGACCAGCATAAGAATAGTCTGTAAAATATGTGAAAAGGTTATCAAGAAACAATGGATTGATTACTTAGAAAGATAAGGAATAATGACATTGAAATTTTGGATTCAGAACAGAAAGGCAATGTGTCACCATATCATTCAGTTTATATTCAAGAGTAATAGATATAACACAAGAAAGAGACGGATGGGCGGATTGCATATATTCAAACTTAAAAAAGGCATTCGACAAGGTTACTCACAGGAGATTCTTATGGAAGTTGGAACACATTAGAGGATTGAAAGGAACATTAAAGAGCTGGATGAAAGACTACCTGAAAGAAAGAGAAATGAGAACAGTGATAAAGAATGAAAAATCAGAATGGAAAGAAGTTTAAAGTGGAGTACCACAGGAACCAGTTTTGGCACTGATAATGTTTATAGTATACAGTAAAACCTTGATAATTTGAACCCGTATTATTCAAATTTTGGATAATTCAACCTGTTTCAGGCAGTTAAAATTTTTCAACAGCCTCGTCTCATCACGGTATCTGATGGAGTGCATCAGCTAATCAGAAGCCGTGATGAGGCGAGGCTGTTACCATATTGTGAGCTTTGTTATTGACAGACTCGGCTTGGCAGTGTATAGTACGTACTGCATTTCAAGACCAGTATCAGCCATGTTTTGGTGAGTACAAGTACTACAATATGTGCTGTTTTGGCATGTTTTAGGGAGTTCTTATTGTGTGGAGGGGCTAGAAAGGTAATAATCAGATAATTCAGACTTTCGGCTAATTTGACCCAGGTCTCCCCCCAATTAGGTCGAATTATAGAGGTTTTAGTATATGTAAATGACATGACAGAAGGAGTAACCAGTTACATAAATCTGTTTGCAAATGATGTAAAATTACTAAAAAAGATAAAAAACTACAAGGATTGTGAGGAGCTACAGAATTATATAAACAAGATATATGAATGGAGCAAGACATGGAATATGGAATTTAATGCAAAAAAATGCCATGTATTGGATATGGGAAAAAGTGCAATGAGACACTCCTGGACGTATAAGTAAGGACAAAATATTATATCAATAGAAAAAGAAGAGAAAAATTTGTGAGTGGTAATACAGAACAACTTATCACCAGAGAAACATATAGATAGAATTTTTGGTGACACATTCATGATGCTAAGATATATACAGATGGCCTTTCATTTCCTAGATAAAGATATGACGAGAAAAATCATAGCTTCAATGATTACACCAAAACTGGAATATGCAGAAGTAATATGGTCCCCACACAAGAAAAAGCATGTGTTGAAATTAGAAAGAATACAGAGAACAGAATGGTGGTGCGAGATTTAGAAGACCTAATATATGAGGAGATTAAAAGAAATGTATCGAATAAAATTAAAAGAAAGAGAAAGATGAGACTTAATTACAATATATATAATGATAAACAACCTGGAGGAAACAGATAGGCAAGACATAATATTGAGAAGAAAAGGAGTGGCTGAAAATCTAAAGGGACACAAGAAAAAATTGCAAAAAGGAATTGGTTTGAACAATACAAAAAAGTACAGTTTTCCCCAAAGAAGTATAGATACTTTGGAAGGACTAAAGGTAGGGTTGATAATGGCATAGAATGTGCATCAACTGAGAGAAAAAATTGAACAATTATAGATACGGAGACAGGACCACACAAGTGTAGCTCAGGCCCTGTATACTACTAGGTAAATGCATACACATACACACACACACACACACACACAGAACGAGAGAGAGAGAGAGAGAGAGAGAGAGAGAGAGAGAGAGAGAGAGAGAGAGAGAGAGAGAGAGAGAGAGAGAGAGAGAGAGAGAGAGAGAGAGAGATAATAGCAAAAACTGTACACCAACTGAAAGAAAAACTGGACAAATATAGATCCGGAGACAGGACCACATGAGTGTAGCTCACACCCTGTATACAACTAGGTACACTAGCTAAATACACACACACACACACACACACACACACACACACACACACACACACACACACACACACACACACACACACATACACACACAAAAACACACACACACATACACACACACAGTAACCTCTTGTTTTACACAAATTTGAAATATGCATTTTTGGTTTAATATGTCAAAAAGCCAAAATTTTTACTTTAATTACACAATTTCTTTAGAATAATCTGATGAAATCCAAATAGAAAAAAAATATCTTTGTTTATCATTATTGTACACGTTGTTTTGTTAGGTGCAGCGCCATGTCTGATTGAACTCAAAGTCTTAGTCATCAAAATTCAGTGTTTCATGAACAAAGGAATAGAATTTACATGTATTTACACTATATAGGAAAATTATGTTTCCATTACACAAAATTTTAAATACGCAAACGCTCCAGAAACACAATACTCGCATAAATTGAGAGGTTACTATATATATATATATATATATATATATATATATATATATATATATATATATAGATATATATATTATATATATATATATATATATATATATATATATATATAATTAGTTAAAAAGCAATAAGTAATTCTAATATCTCCATTGAAAAGATTAAACTCAACCATCTATTTGTTATGTGTTGATGTCATGATCATGGCTAAAATATTCATAAATAATAATATTGCAGTTCAATGTAAATGGAGATATGGTGTAGTGTTTCAGATCATGAACGATGAGTATCAAACATTGGTAACATTGAGGTTGGGTTTAACACCAGATAGTTATTTAAATTTTCCATATCTGCTGGAACACCTTGAAAATATTTTAAAGACTTTTTTCGGTTTAGTTTTCAAGAATGTTCAAGGGTTGCATATGTAATACCATTCATTAATATGCACAAAACATACATAAGAAACCCTATTTTTGATTGCCATTAATCAATCATATGATAGATATAAGTTAAAATTGCTCAATGGAAATTTCATACCAATAAAATGTACAAAAGACCAACCCTGTCATGCCAATGGAATGTACAAAGAACCAGCCTTGTTTTAGTATTGAAGGACATTTGTTTTTTTAAATTAGAAAAACGATTCAGTCCTATCCATAAAAGCGATAAGGATGCATTTCCTTTTTGTTTTCGGAACCCTCCAGATATTGGATACAATGAATAATATAGTGTATAGCTGGAGTTGCAATATTTGGTATCTGTTTGGTTCCTGTATAAGGGGGCAGTCTTGAAGGAACACTGATTGCTGTGAACTGTTTCTACAAGCATATATATATATATATATATATATATATATATATATATATATATATATATATATATATATATATATATATATATATATATATATTATATATATATATATATATAAATACTCATACCTCGTTTTAACGGACAAAGGGGGAAACATTGGTCTGATAATGCTAAATTGTCCATAGTTACCGACACTAAGTCTGTAGTGGCTAATATCAACAATTATATTACGAAAGAAAGAGTAATAATATAGTAATGTACATTTAATCAATCACACTATCCAATCTGACAGTGGTTATATAAATTCATGAATATAAAGCCACTTAAACACAGTGACAGCACCACTAAAAGGGGAAAATTCATGGAGCACAATAAGCTACACGTGTGATTACACTGATGTAAACAGTGCTGCTGCAGATTTTGTCCGTGCCTCAGTGGTGCAGTGGTTAGCATGTCTGACTACAAATCCGCTGGCCTGAGTTCAATCCTGGACAAGGGTAGTCAGCACACAGCTCACCCAGCTGTTCATCCTCACAAACTGGTTGGTCAATAAATGGGTACCTAGGGAAACCTGGAGGTAAACTGTGGAAACTCGGATGTCACAGTGGCCCTGTGTTCTGGGGTAATGGATTAATTTCCACCACAGGCTCAAAGGCTGATGTGACGGTAGATGAACGCCCGCAGCTACGCGCAGCTACAGCGTGTGCCAACACTTTATTACTTTACCTTTCCGATATCTGTTAAGGGAAGGTCCGTAAAACCGAGGTATGAGTGTACCATATTTTTTTGGCTTATAATATGCTGCATCTTGGAAGACGCACCCTGATTTTAGAAAGAAATTTATAATAATAATAATAATAATAATAATAATAATAATAATAATAATAATAATAATAATAATAATAATAATAATAATAATAATAATAATAATAAATATAAAAAAACAGACCACCAAAACTGTTGCCCGATATACAGTCATTTTCACCCCAGAACACACTCATTATTCATTATGTTCATTCAGCACTGATCATCAGCCATTATTCTCATTAAAGTTCACTTCAAGACTCATGGCATACAAAGAGTAGTAAATGGTAAGTCAACATACTACACATCTTTCATACAGTCTGACATGAGTAAATATGCTGCAATACATTCTTTTTTTTCACATGTGCAATGCATATTTCCATGAAGGTAATCTATTGCATTTTTTTTACATATTACATGGCAAGCCTGATTTCAACAAAAGTTATATTATTACTATCTTTAATTCTAGCTTTTTCAATTTAATAATCAATATGTATTACTGAGGTGATAAAAAAATATATAAAATAAAAGAATTAAAAATAAATAACTAGAGTACCTTCTGGAAGAATAAAAACTATAAAAATAGTCTATATAATATTTTTATGAGAATGTATGTTCACAATTGAGACTATTTATTTTATAAAAACCATTGCCTTCTATGTGATTATCATCAACAACTCATTAAAACAACCAACCTATCAGTGCTTTTGGTCCTACTTATCTACACAAAGAAATATTTTGCACTTAAAAACCAATTGACAGCTGAGTAGATACATATTTGTTGGTGTTTTAATAATTGAACCTTTAGTATATGCATAACAAAGTTGGACTTTCACTACTAAACTTTAAAACAAATTAATAAGAACTAAAATTAATAAATAAATAAATAAGTATATATACATACACACATCTCTCTCTCTCTCTGTCTCTCTCTCTCTCTCTCTCTCTCTCTATATCTCTCTATCTCTATATATATATTATATATATATATATATATATATATATATATATATATATATATTATATATATATATATATATATATATATTATATATATATATATATATATATTATATATATATATATATATATATATCTATATATATATATATATATATATATATATATTATATATATATATATATATATATACACACTCATACATTGGTTTTACAGACCTTTCTTTAACGGATATCGGAAGCAACAGACAAAATCTGCAGCCATCTTTACCATCCATACTAAGTCTAATTTTAAATTTAAAATGTTAAATTACTGTAATATAGTGTATATTTATAGTGTACAGGTATTTTACACTGTCAGATTGGATAGTGTGCTTAATTGAATGTACAGTACTATATTATTCCTCTTTCTTTTGTAATGTAATTGTTGATATTAGCCACTACAGACTTAGTGTTGGTAACTATGGACAACTGGCATTATTGGACCGGTTTCCCCCTTTTGTCCGTTAAAACAAGGTATGGGTATATATATATATATATATATATATATATATATATATATATATATATATATATATATATATATATATATATATATATATAACAGTGTGAGTTGTCAGTTGTGTCAGTAACAATAATAGTAAGCTAACTGTCAATCTGTAATAGCCAATAATATTCTTAATGAATCTCATTCCTTATTCACACACACACACACACACACACACACACACACACACACACACACACACACGCATTTCATGGAATACAAGAAAAAATTACGAAAAGGAATTTGCCTGAATGACACAAAAAGTACAGCTTTCCCCAGAGAAATATAGATACTTGGAATGGACTGTAAGATGAGGTGATAATGGCAAAGAGTGTACAACAACTGAAGGAAAGACTGGACAAATATTGATACGGAGACAGGACCAAACGAGTATAGCTCAGGCCCTGTATAGTACAACTAGATACACACACACACACACACTGACACACACACACACACTCTGACACACACACACACCCTTCACAGTGATCCCAGAGTAGCAGTAATGAGACTGCCATCTTTAGGTTTGACTTTTCTTGCAGCCAATGGGTGGGAGGAAGGTAATTCCAGCTGACAGTATCCTGTAGAAAAGAGAGAAGCTATATTGTGAATCACTTATACTGAGATACTTTTCAACTTAAAAATTTCACATTTAACATCAGTTTTCCATAAAAAAATAAGTAGGGGACATTTTGAATACATAAGGAATTAGATGCCAGACTAGGCCTACAATGTTTTTTGATACACTTAATGTCGTGGTTTTCAGTGCTAAGATGGGGCCAGGGAGGTGAGCCCATGGAGCGAGTGGCAGTGGATATTGTTGACCCGTTGCTTCAGACGAGCAGGCAAAACCCCTTTGTGTGTATGACTATGGACTATTTCACAAAGTGGCAACAGGCCTATCCTCTCCCTAACCCTGAGGCAATCACAATGGCCAGTGTTAGTGAGTGAGTTTTCTGTCATTTCAGACTCCCTGGAGAACGACACTCAGACCAAGGTTGGGAGTTCGAGTTGACAGTATTCAAGGAGTGTTGCGAGGTCCTTGGTGTAAGGAAAACGCACAGGTAGGATGAAGATGAAATCATTTAGTGGTTTAGACATAGCTTACATCAAGATATTATATGTATAAAGTTTCCAACACAAGCATAACCCTTAGGCAAATCAAGCAATGACAACATGAAACTATTTCCATAATCTACCATGAATTACCTGCATAGAGCTGTATAGAATGGATGTGATGATGGTAGCTAGATGCAGGTGTCCGTCGAGTGGTTGGAGTATGGCTGTTTCCCACGTGCTGTTTTGTTCTTGTAGATGTCCCCTTTGGTTACTGTGATAGGCTCACTGCTGCTCTTACGGGGGTTTCCCAAGGTCACCAAGGTACTGGCTATGGCCAACCCACCTGTTAAGTACAAAGTAACACATTATAATTACCTTGAAGTAATGTGTGTATTTCCCATAATTTCTGTAGCCAGTAAAGGTGAAGGAGTAAGAAACCAATGTTCTGAGGTTGATGGACCTAGCCCGGGATGAATAACATTAAATCATGGTAGTTCACCTGGATGCCCAATAGGTGTGTAGAGCTCAGTGCCAGTGGGAAGCTGCACTAGCAGGGAGAGGACGGCGGCACGACTACCACAGCAAGGCTCCAGGGCAATGGGACTTGGGTTAACCTGTTGGGAGGAAAATAAATTGAATTGTTTTTGAGAGAGAGAGAGAGAGAGAGAGAGAGAGAGAGAGAGAGAGAGAGAGAGAGAGAGAGAGAGAGAGAGAGAGAGAGAGAGGGAGAGGGAGAGGGAGAGGAGAGAGAGAGAGAGAGAGAGAGAGAGAGAGAGAGAGAGAGAGAGAGAGAGAGAGAGAGAGAGAGAGAGAGAATATTTCATACAATACATGCCTTAGTTTGATCCCTTCAATGCTTTATAGCCTACCTTCTTTTTTATCTTAAGAGTTCCAAGGCTGTCCAGCAGATCTGATGATAAACTGTCAGGTGATACAGAATTCTGTATGAATTTGTTGGCACTGTTGTTGCAAAACTTGGTATTGGCCTTGTTAGCATTGGCTGTGAGAGCATTGGGCATAGTGCCATTGGTTTCCATGACACAGCAATTGTTGTTGTTGTTAGCACTATTTAGGGGAGTAATGGTGGGTGTATTAGTATCAGTAGTTTCCATGGTGGCATCAAAAGATTCAGCTGCAGTCCCCCTTGGATAAAGCTCCAGTAGAATGGGTCGGAAGGGTCGTGAGGCCATGGCTTCCATCTCTACCAGAAGACGCTGTAAAGAATCAGAGATGGGAAAACTTAATGTGATTGTAACATTTTCAAAAATAATATACAATATTTTTTAATTGCTGCTGCTATCACATACAAGATGGAACCCAAGTATAAAGGCAGGGTAAAGGAATCCAATTCCATGAGAACATTTTTTAATTATAATTATAATTATAACTTGAAAGATCAAAATGAAGTATTTAATACAGAAAAGTTTTTCTACATATACAGTACGGTCCCTTATTTTGCAAGAATATGGTTAATACTGCATTGCAAACTTGAAATTGTAAAGTAGTGTACATGCTAGTGTACAAAACAACATTTCAAGTCAATTAAAAAATTCTCAATAGCAGAGGTCATCTTATACATCAAATGTAAAATCCAAACATATAACCATGCAATAAACATTAGGTCAAGTAATATAACTCCAAACTCTATCCGCTGTTCATCGCTTGATAATACCAACACATAGTGCAATGTGCATATACTGGTATTCCATGTGTGCATATAGGTATATAAAGTGGTACCTCGGTTCCCGAACGTCTCCCTTCTCAAGCAATTCTGTTCCTGAACATATTTTTTGAGAAAAAAATGTCTCGGTTGTCGAACGTATCCTCAGTTCTCCAACAAATAACCATTGCTTGTTGGAACCTGTATGAGGTACGTCCCTCAGCCCATGCTGCACTGCTGAAACAAAGTGCGACGGGGTCAGTTTGCCCCCAGCTGTCGCTCAGTGCACATCTATGGCAAAATTCGCCATGAACGTTCCGTTTTATCTTTGCATTTTTAAAATTATTAAATAAGCCAACATGGAGCCAAAGAAGGGTAGTGATAGCAGCAAACCAAAAAGAAAAGTGTTAGGCCCTGTCCACTTGTCCACTTGATTGGGCAGTGATCAGTGGCAAGTGCAAAATGCCTGTTGTCGGGCAAAATTGGTAGCAAACCAGGCGAGGCGAGTGCCTGTGCCCATTGTTGAGCGGAATCACCAGACAATGACAACATACATTTACATCCAAGAATGGATTAATGCTACCAGGCAAATAATGTTGACTTTGGGATCCTGGCTGTCAAATTGTCAGTCTCAACAAAAATCACTACTAGTCTAGCTCTCCATCTGACAATCTATAGTCTGTGATGCCTCGTTCCCTCCAGGAACATCCCCCCAGGTGATGGCCACAGCAAGAGCCCTATCCATATATTTCCTCCTATCTAGTTCAATCCCTCTCCCTCTATCAGCAACTCTTTCATGCATGTACTCCTTCACCTTATCATTCCATCTTACAACTGGCCTCCCTCTCCTCCTCCTCCTCCTAGTATCTGGTGTTGTCGGTAAGTGTGCAGAGGGACAAAGATTCGGATCTTCAAGTCACTGGTGATCCCTGTCTCACTGTAAGGCTGTGAGATATGGACACTGAATACCGACTGAATCAAGACCAGCATAGTCCATCAATGTGAACTTTGGCTATATGGGGATGTGGCATGTTACCCAGCTTGGTTGGTTGTCTCTGCAAGGGATAACCTGAAGTGGAGGAGACTAAGGGTGCACCCATAAGGTTTGTGGGTAAGTTGATGCTTCCTGTAGGGAGTTACTTGGTATGGGAAGGTGGCTGCATGGAGACTCGCGCTGAGTGATCGCTGGGGTTGGTGTTGAAAGGTGGGCGAGGCGAGGCGATGCGCCCCTTGGTGTGTGCCCCCAATGATTGATTGATTTACCTTCCTATTCAACAACCTGTATTCAGTTCTCTTCCTCGCTCATATTTCTTCTTCCACATTCCTATACAGCATTTTCTTAAATACTCTGCTTTTCCTTTCTATAGCTTGCTTTATCTTATTTATCCACCAACATAGCAATTAGTTAAACACAAATACAAATGAGATTACAACAAATCAAATAATTATATTTTCCTTTTGTTGTAAGTAGATTTCCATAAGTGGTAATGAATTTTTTTTTTTCCTAAGTGGTCGGGGAAAGTCAGAGAGCTTTGTAAGAATGCATACATCCTTACAAAACACAAAGCTGGTCTCCTCAGAAACCACAAGTAGAAAGATTAACTCTTTTTTTGGCTTGTATTTAATTTGTTCTTACTCTGCTTTCATACATCATCAACACATGAGCATGGCATGGCATGGCATGGCATGCTGCCACTGCATACCCATCATAGCTTACATTTATTACCATATCTTAACCGATGAAGTTATATTAACTCTGATTTTAACAAAAGCCAGTATCATCATATGTTGGGTTAGATTAAGTTAATACAAGAAGAATATTGACTAACCTGTCTTCTAGTGTAAATATCATATTTCTGCTTTATTTTCCATAAAATTGCTGCCAGTGTTAAAAGTATCAGGAAACACCTGCAAAAACAATTTGAAAGTTACATAAGGTTCACATAAGAGATAGTACACGATCATCATAATCATATCCCCTTTTCCATAACCAAGATGGGAGACAAACTCCAGAAGCTTAAAGTCATCTGACAGAGAAGAAACATCCATCAAATCATCCACAGTAATCACAACAGCATTCATGTGATGCTCTGTACCCTGATGCATCATTAGAATGCACATCACTGAAATTACAAAACCTTTCTAACCTATTGATGGTATGCTATCATGGGCTACAACTTCATGTCATACATTCACTCACAGGAATTTTTTATAATGATCACATCTGATATAATCCAAGGGTTAAACCAGATGCTCAAGAACATCCTCCAGGGGTCGTGAAGGTTGTGTCATTAATCATGCATTCACCACTGCTCTCCATTCACTTCTGTCATGCACAGTCATACCAATCCTACTAACAGTATTAACCTTATCCTTCCTTCTATATATATTCTACTTTCCGGTCCTAAAGAGAAACTTATAAGTGCATTGATCCAAACATTTTCATCATATATGTGACCACAGAAATTTATAATCTAGGATATCATAAAAAAAAAAAATATTTCATGGTTCTTTTAACTGACAAAAATGAAGACTTACAATGAAAATATGGAAAAGAACTGAATGAGATCCAGTTTTGGGTGCTGGGAGAAGGAGACCACAATCTCAATGGGCGGCGTGAAGTTGTACACGTAAACATGGAAAGTTGTGTTGTTCTCGGCAGACCCAAAAGTGTACTCGGAGGCACTAAACCGCTGCTTGATGCGAGTGCCAGTGTAATTACTAATGATCCACGACTCATGACTTCGAGCTGCAGTAAGTAAACACAAACATAAGCAAGTTGCAGTAGAAGAAACAATATAAATAAAGTCAGCTATACCTTATGATCACATGAGGAATTATCACAGCATAGATAGATTAATGTTTTATAGAGATAAGATACTAAAGAGACTGCAGTATATAAGCAAGTAACTATGCCCAAAAAATCGTACTAACTAAATAAGTATATATATAATACTAACTTGTTTTTGATGATATTTTGATGTTTGTTGCTTTGGAACAATAAATGTCAAAGTCTGTGTCCACATCACTCTTGGTAGGAATGTTGAAGAAGTTAATTTGACGAATGTGTCGATCCTCGTGTTTGGAGAGGTTGAACGTGAACTGGTAATCAATCTGAAGGTCATCTGTGGAAACACGTACAAGACAAACCATCTATTACATGAATTCACTCAGTGGTATGTAATTAATCATACTCTTCTGTTCATCCTTCTCATATTTCCTTTTGCATCATCTCTGAATCATTTTATACTGCAAAAAAGTGTTGGCTAAACACAGCTCCCATTCTGCACGTGTCCAAAAGGTACTCAGTAATCTCCCACTATTGCTGAGGAGAAAAGTATATAATCAATGCATTCTACCTGTTCTAACACAAAGTGCCCAAAAGAGAATGGAGAGAATAACGCTTGACATAACATGGAGATAGGAAGAGAGCATCATGGATTAGGGAGCAGACCAAAGTTGAATACATCTTGACAACAATCAAAAGGAAAAAGTGGACATGGGCAGGACATATTATGTGACAAACAGATAATAGATGGACTGTTAGAATAATAGAATGTCAACCCAAGGATGGTAAAACAAGGCAGGGCAGACACAGAACTAGATGGAGAGATGAGATAGGAAGTTTTATTGGAGTAACCTGGAATAGACGGCAGCTGATAGAGATGAGTGGAAAAAGTTGGGGGAGGCCTTTGTCCTGCAGGGGACTCAAGCTGATGATGATGATCATCATACTTGTATATTACTAAAAGCTGGATATCTGAGCAGAATATTATATTAATATGTTTTAGATTGTAACTTTAGTCATAATTTTGCCTAAAATACTCACAGAAGCAGGATCCATGAAAAGGCTGTCCTACATAATTGTTTTGTGTGTCACAACGATCACAATGGTCCCCTGTCACCCCTTTAGTGTGGCAGTTGCAGCGGCCTGTTTCTCGGTTGCATGTGTCACCATGCTCATTACATCTGCAGGCTGGGGTCAATATATAAATTACAGTTTTGATACCAAAGTATGATTGTATTTTGTTAGATGTATATATATTTTCATGTACTTTTCTAAAAACAATAAACTTTTGTATAGATGTCCTGTATATTTTGCAAAACTTCACAGTATCTTCTTCAAAATTCAAAAGCATATACTGTACATTTTTTCAACAACAGGAAAACTGTGTTATTACAAAACAGCAGCTCCCAAAGCAAAAAACAAATCACTCACGTCTGCACAATCCTCCATTGATGGGGGAGCCATAGAACTTCTCAGTGCAGTACTGACAGTGTGAGCCTTCAGTATTGTTGCCACACGATTGGATACACTGACTCTTGTTGTCACAGGTGCTGTGACCATTACAGTTACACACTGAAAAACAAAGTAAAATTATGAATCATAAGAACTGAGGAAGGTTGGAAGTTGTGTGTTCAGTTTGGTGATGAGATGATGGTTTGGGCACATGGAGAGGACAGTGGAAAGTGATCGGATGAAGAGTTTAGGGTTATGAACATAAATGATATAATTTTTAAAACTAGACACAAGAAAACTTGATATTAAATGGTCCAGAAGCACAACAGTGACCTAGACTTGAGCAGGGAAGGTGTTATAGACTGTGCAGCTTGGTGAGCTGCCATTAGGATGACACCTGCAACCATCTATGAAGCTTTTCAAAATGTTGAAAAATTTGTAAAAGATAAATGCAATATTAAAAGGGTTATGTTAGCCTTAAAAATGACATAAAGGCTATAGTTTTTCAATGGAAATGATGAGTCATGGGTTGTATACATAAATAATACACCAGTCAGCAAAATTTAGTTGTCATCCACACAAGCAGTGATGTTTATAAAATGAAGCATTGAAACCACATAATAATGGTTTAGATATGTGGTAGCTTCCTTTCCTACCAAAGTTGGTGGTGTAAATAGCCTGACTGGATAATCATTCTCTACACAAACCTGGATTAAAGTTGATTAAAGAATCTTCCTGAGCTAGGTACCTCAGACTACATAACTCTGATAGGGTTAACAAGAGCTACCTTAATCAATTTGCAAAACTACAAGATCATGCATTTCCATTGGACTACTTACAGGGACACTCCGTAAAGAACCAGTTGGATGCAGAACAATTATCACTGTTCTTGTTGAGTACTCCAGTGATTGGATTGACAGGCCCACGCTGACCCCCTTCCATGCATCTCCCAATGCCTGTGCCACTGCCATCATCACACCAACCACATGCCACATCTGCTTGGCAGTCTTTGCAGGTCTTGTGGAGGGAGCAACGCCGATCTCCTGGACAAATTGAGGAAGGTAAGGTAAAGTAGGAGCACATAAATCATGATTGCATGTGAAGGAAGATGTAAGTAATAACAAATATAAAAGAATATGATCTTACTGTCTTACCTTGACCTACAATTAGATACGAGAATGAGAGGATAAGAGGATGGGAGGTGCAATCACAAATATTGAATCTAACAAATCATGTGAAAATATCTCTTTGCATATACTCTCCACTAGATAACACAGCTTTCAAAAGTGAGGGAATTAAAGTGTATGGTGAACATATTTCATTACCTCTATCTCACAAATGTATTATGATATGCATGTGACAGAAGCTTGGCTGTACATCTATTTTTCTATAGGGAGGTAACAGAGACAAGGAATTGACAGAGTTTGAGGAGAATCTAATCTCTCCTTCACCTTACCCTTACACATTGTTTTATAGTAGGAAGAAACAATATAAAGGTGCTACCCAGGCTACTCTTTTTATCCCTCTTAGTCACCTTTTATAACACGTAAGGAATAACAAAAATATGTTCTTTTAAGTGCACAATGTATTAAAGATTTAGTCACGTTTATAAATCTCGTCTCTTTACCTTGCTTGAGATCCATGCACTTCTTAACCTCTGTGGTCCACTCTCTACACTGGCCGTAGGGAAAACTGACCAAATAGGAGTTGTTGTTGACACAGCGTTGTTGGTTGAAACACCACATACATGTATTCTGGTGGATGGCAAACAAGTTGAATAATCTTTAATCTTTAAAAGACACTATAAAGACTACTGATCTATTATCTATATAACAGGCTGACATCCCTCTAATGACCGGTAACTCTGATAAACCCCACACACATTCCATTCTTGGTATTTTATTACACACATGAAAAGTGGATATTTCTTTACCAATCAACCTTACCTCAGTACACTTGGCACATGTGACCCTCTCAGCACAGGTGGCCTCACAGGGTTTATGTGGTAGGAGAGCATTCCGTGTGGCACCATTTATAGTGGAGCGGTGGTCTTGCTGGTCAATGGGAGGGGTGCTGGGGATGTTGTCTCCAGTCAGGACCACACCAGCCACCTCTAGATGCTCTGATGAGGTGGTCCTGTTGCGAGCCACCACACAATTTTTTTCTTGCCAATCACAGTGTAGGTGAGCACGGCAGAGGTGACAGGTCTTCAGGGACTTGCAATGGGATCTGAGACTGTCCTCCTCACAGCCGTCCCCACTCCCCTGTGTAAATTAATTAAACAACAACCTGTTTAGAATAATTGTAAGATGCCTTCACAAAGAGATCTAGTCTGTATGGGGAAAATATAAGTTACATTAGGATTTTTTTTTTTGTTGTTGTTGTTAATGCACTTTATGAAAACTTTTGATAATGCAATTCAAATATGTAAAAATCTCAGGAATATTTTTTTTTGGAAAATCCAGTTATTCCAATGCTTTGAAAAAAAAAAATAATAATAAATAAATAATTGCATGAATGAATAAATAAAATAAACCTATGAATATAAGTTATCATATGAAACGAATAATAAATATCTTGGAGACATTTATTTATACATTGATAAATACATACAGAAAAAGAAAAAAAAAAAAAAATGGATATGATCATATTTTCTAAAACCTGTGATTCTTTTTTGTGGCAGAGGCAAGTATACATCCATGTTTCAGTGGTTTCAGTGAGTTTTCATGTAAATCATAATTCTAATCCCAAACAAATCAGTTCACGAACAAATTTTACGAATGAAAAACATCTCGGATGAAATACACAAGCCAGCAATAATGTGGGTCGACAATCTGGGAGTATCAGCGGGAGATTATCAGTAGCGGTGCAGCTTTCACTCCATACACACCCCTGCTCAAACTCATCGTGCTTTCTCTTGATTTCATTGTGTTTTGTGGGGTTTTTTAAACATTTTTTTTTGTCATTACTATGTGCACCACAATGGTGCCAAAGAAGGATAATGATTTTTTATAGCTTTCTTTACTTCGTTTCTATCAATTCCTTTCTGCACATTTACACGCTTTCCACCTGCTTCAACACCATTGCTTCTTTCTGTTTTCTCGTTCATTAAACAATTCATATTCCCTTCACTTCCTCTTTACCTCTTACAGGCTCTTCATCTTCTTCCTAACCCTCACATTCACACCGCCAACTACATTCCAACATAATATTAGTGATATGTACTTCAGTACTAGGAGTGCTGTAAAATGTGGAGGTTGTGTGTTTGGCATCTACCTTGCTAATTCAAGAGTGCAGCATTTTACATGTAAACTGATAATAGACATAGTTGTGGACCATAGTTACTGCAAAACATCAGCCACCAATGCCAGTATCTGACCTTGACTTTGGTGATTATTCTGTAATATTTACAGAATCACTGGTGGATCCTGATAATGGCCTTTCAAGCACTACACAAGGGTGTGAAGTCCATGGGCTTTAAAGGTCTCTTTAGCCGAGACCAAAGTCCAAATTTTTGGAAGCCTATTGGATGAGACTGTACTCTGTTCATGCATGTGATGAGAATACAGAGACCTTGGAGAGTTTCACATACCTTGGTAGAGTGGTCCATAATAATGGTGGGTCTCACCAGGAAGTCATCTGATGGATTAGCTTGGCTCATGGTGTTATGGATTCGCTCAGCAAGAGAATATGGAGTTGATACCTGTACAGAAGGACAATGATTCGGATCTTCAAGACTAGTGTTCCTTGTCTTGCTCTAGGGTTGTGAAACATGGACTAAGAAGCAACTTAAAGAGATGAACTGATACCACTGGTAATAAGTGCTTTTTCATGGTCATACAATATAACTGCAGTGCATATAGTCTTGCAATTATTTACCATGTGAAGGGCTCCTGCATAAAATTTCCTCAGAGAGACCTAAACAGGCAGGTAGTAGCCACAAGAAAACTGACCCCAGGTGATGTTTTAAGTGAATTTGCCTTGTGAAACAGAGTGAAATACACTCTTCTCTTTCTTTTAAAGGTTAATGTTTTCTACACTTTTCACATAATACTGATACAGTGGTACATTTTTTCAGGATGCCTTTGCAGATAGTGACACAGGACAATCATCAGTAAAACTGTTTTAAAGTTGTACATAACAAAGTATAGTTCAGGATCATCAATGAATATAATGGCAATAATTCTGATTTTCTAAGGCTTCAGAATTAATTGTGTGGAGGGAGGTCCCATTATACGAGCATTCAGTATATAAGAAATCAATGAAGCGACTTGAGTAAATTATGCCCTCTCCACACAATGCCTCACGTAGATCTGTATGAAGCAGATGGTTGTGTTGAACGCAGACCCTAGCATCATCCCAACTGTATCTCACCGCCATGGCCAGGGAGGCAAGGTGAGGAAACAGGCAGTAAGCGCCACTCTGCTCTGAGCATCAATGGGAGGAGGATGGATGGCTACGTAGGACTAAAAAAACTATTATTTCATTGGGGCGAAAAGGATAAATTTGAAAACGTCATATGGCCTAGAAAACCAGAGTGCGTAACACAATCAAACAAACAATACTTCATGGAAAACCAGTTCGTTAAAAGTACTCAGACACTTCTCTTTTGAATGAGTTCAAGTCATAGGTAGGTGGAAAAATAGATGAAGGAAGAGTTCCAGTTTTATATATAAACAAATATACAGGTTGCCCATCACTAATCAGGCAACCATGGGACCTTAGGACTCTTGGATTTTCTAAATTTCCGGATTATTTACGATCAAAAAATATGCCATACTACACATGCATCTGTGTATTATGATAATGTACAATAAGTCAGTTGCGCAGAGACAAGTTTGTGGGCAGTGAATGAGGTCTACACACCCCTGCCTACCCTACCCTACCCACTCTTGCTTCGTATGGCTTCCCCTACAGTATGTACATCTTTTTTGCTTATATTATGCTTTATGACTTGATGATTTTAGTGACTTGCTGGTTTACTTAATGTGTTTATTGTGACATATTTGTACTCTGTGCTACTGTGTTCTTATACTCTTGATCCAGTGTGTTTTGTGTAGTGATGTGATGGTGTGGTGTCACTAAGGGGGATTCATATTATGTGTGTGTGTGTGTGTGTATATATATATATAAAAAAAGTGTCATTTTTTTTCTCAATTTTTGTTTTTGTAACCACTGTATAAGAATCTTTAACTGAGTCCACCTAAATAGATCCCAAGCCAATGGCAAAGCAAATGGCTATAGGAACAGGACAATCATTCTTTCCTTGGTATGTCATTATCGTAAACCAACAATACTAAATCTGGTAGATATAAGTGTTTTGAAATTATTTGTGCATCTCATTATTCCTCCTTAACTTAAATGTCTTCCTTGTCAAATTAATATCTTTAGGACACTATATAATAATATCCTTTAGTTACCATATCAATCAATCTCTGGATGTTGCAGTTCATTCTTATTTGAACAGAAAATAAAGTATTCCTAATGAAATATAGAAAGCATGAAGAGCATCTTGCAAGAGCATCATTATTTAGTAAGTATAAAACAGCCAGGATAAATGTCACCTTTCTTCACTCCACTGGGTAAGGTTTGTAAATCAAGAAAGATTATAGAAAAGATGGCTCAACTGACCTTGTATTCCACACACTTGTTGTGGGTGCATGCACTGCCACACCAGGTGCAGCCGTAGGTGTTGGACATGCATGACAAACAGGACTGCTGTTCACTGCACAGCTCAGTAAAATTTAGCGCTGGAGTTACATTTGAACAAACATCATATGCTTTCTTATCATTATTTTTGTTTGATTCACACCGCTCCAAAATTCTGAAAAAGGAAACTTATTGTTGTATTTTCATAATGTTAGAAGCATTCATGCATATTATAATCCTGTTCTTACACATGGTCAAAAAAATTTCCTTCCACATATGTTTGGTCAACCCTCCTTTTGTATACACATGTCTAGGTTACAATACTGAACACGTGGTGGAGCCAGTGCTTGTAGGGCAGTGTAGTTGTGGTACTGATTGGAAGCTTATGGCATTCCATCATCATACAAAAGGTGAATTGATGATCTAAAGTTATTTGGTAATATATGAGAAAAATTATGGTGTATCAACAACTACTGAAATGGGACGTTTATAATTACAATGACAAGACCTTAACCATCTAAAAATCACCACTGTATCATAATAAATAAGAAAATGTTCTAAAAAATTATTAATAACAAGAATTCCTATCTAGAGAAATATGTTATGCTTATGAATAGTATAACAACATAAATATATATCATATTATAATACTTCTAGATGTTTTCAGTTTATTTTTTTCACACACACCAGACATCCATGCTTGACCAACTAACTATTTCTCTGTCTCAGTCTTTGTGTGTCTCACTTTACATAGCCATTACTTATACCTGCAAGATCATGCTCTGTCACCAATTACCATACATTCAAATTGTTAAGTCAAAACTCTACTTATACGTCTTACCACACATTCTATATTTGACTGTACCTGGCTGGCATTACTCTTCTATCATCATTACATATTAATTAGGTACTTCTATCTTATATCATAAATTTCCTTTCCCATCCCAACATCCATAATTATCGTTCCCTCCCTCCTATGCACGCTGTAATTCATTAGTGTTTACAGTTATTCCTCACCTGTTCCAGACACACTTGCGTCCAGGAAAAGAACTCAGGCACTCCACGCTGGATATCAGTTGTTTGCACCTGAAGAATAACAAACAAATGGTCTCATATCAACTGTCCTTAACAATCATCAAAAATTTGTTAAAACTACTGCACATTAAAATAGATATGATGATCACATAAAAACTTACCCTCCAGGATGGTAGCGTAAAACAGAACCCAACATTTTTCCATTGAAGCCTCCAATGATGTACATTTTGCTATCATGGAGTGCTGTTCTGTGGCCATAGCGAGCCACATCTAAGTAAAGGTTCGGGGGCTGGCGGAGTGTGTGCCAAGAGTTACAAATGATGTCATAGGCTAAGAAGTCTGCACTGTAACATTTGGCCCCATAGGAGTAGGCTGTGTCATTATGCGTGTTTCCTCCAAAGACCAACATCAAACCCTCAACAAGGACGGCAGAATGCAAGAACCGAGGGACTGGGGCTGGACTCTGCAGTTTCCTAATAAATAAAAAAACATCAAGATTTAGTGAGAAGTAACCATGTTTTTCCCTCCACAGCTATTGTCGGATATATATATGTTCACAAAAAAGATGAACCCTCATGAGCTTAAAACTAAGGTTGCATAAAGTATTCTTCGTAATTTCAATTTACCATCAGTAAAATCCTATATCTATGTGGATAGATAAGAAAGGCTGCAGACCAAGATTCAGTTAGAAAAGCAAGAAGATCACCAGTAGACCGGCCATTCTGGAAACCATACTGGCAATCAGAGAGAAGGTTGTGAGCTGATAGATGCCTCATTATCTTCTTATTAAAGACAGACTCAAAGGCTCTAGATAGGTAGGAAATCAAAGCTATAAGCGGGTAGTTTGAAGGATTGGAGCGGTCAACCTCTTCCGAGTATTGCTAATGATGATGATGATGATGATGATGATGATTCACACCATCATTATTGTAAAAGGGATATACACTAAAAACACACCATTTCTGCTTGACAGGTTCATAGGTCATGAGGGTGGCAATGACCTGGCTGGTGGAGTCATGAGAGAGGAGTCCACCATGAACATAAACCAGAGCAGTCTCCGGGTCCCAAACAGCTGTGTGGCCGTACACTCCCTTCACCACAGCACCTCGGGTTTCCACTGTGTTCCAAGTGCCTTCATCTGCAAAGAATAAAACCTGTTGTTAGATGCATTTCTTTTAATCTTTCCTCATATGTTAGGTCTTCCAATTCTGGCACCATCTTAGTTGTGTTGCAATTCTCTGTATTCTTTCTAATTTTGATACGTGGTTTTTCTTGTACGTGGACCATATTACTTCTGCATATTCCAGCTTTGGTCTGGTTATTGTTTATATTATTCTGTAGCTCTTCGCAATCCTTGTGGCTTATCTTTCTGCAAACAGACTTATGTAACCGCTTATTCCTTGTCATGTCATTAACAAATACTAAAAACATTATTGGTGCCAAAACTGATCCCTGTGGTACTCCACTTTTTACTTCCTGCTATTCTAATTTTTCATCCTATACTACTGTTATCATTTCCCTTCCTTTCAGGTAGCCTTCCATCCAGTTCTATATTGTTCCTTTCAATCCTCTAACATATTCCAACTTCAATAGTAATCTCCTGTGCGGAACCTTATCAAATGCCTTTTTTAAGTTTAAATATATGCAATCTGCCCATTCATCTTTCTTGTGTTATATCTATCACTCTTGAATAAAAAATTGATAAGTCTGTGACACATGATCTTGCTGTATAAGAAGATAAAATACACAAACAATCTAGCATCATATAGGAACAACTAACAGGGAACAAAATCAACACCTTACCTAAGTCATATTCCTGGACCGTGTTCAAGTAACCATACACAGACGAGTGACCAAAGATAACCAGCATCACATTTTTCTTGCCCTTCTGCACCACCACTGATGCATGACCCACACATCGGATGGGGGCACAGGGACCAGGGGCATGGGAACACCCTCCACCTCTATTTTTTCTTTGATGTCCCTCCTTTTCCTTTTCCTCTGCCTCTTGCTCTTTTTCTTTATTTTCTTCTTCTTTTTGAACTTCCTTCTCTTCTTCTTCTTCTTCTTCATCTGCCCATTCTCTGCCATTAACATTTGCTTCATCATCTTTGTTCTTCCCATTGCGATTATTACGTCTATTCCTCTCCTTGCGTCCCTGTCTGTTCCTTCTTCCGTTACCTGACCGCCCACCTCCGCCCCTTCCTCCTCCTACTCTAGCAGCTCGCTTGGATGGCATCAGTGACCACTTCAGAGTTTGTGTGTCCAGGCGCCACAGCTCCCGAGTGATGTTCCCGTCTGCCTTCATACCTCCAAACATGTATATTGAACCCTGTGGAAGCAAAAGATTAATTAAATTTAGGGGTTGAATTAGTGCATGGTACAAATAATGTATCCTTGTTCTTATCACCACCACCATCATTAGAAATACAGTTGATTATTGTGTTTGTCCTTTTTTTATATACGGTATGAGAGTCTATTTACAAGAGAAATAAAAATCCACACTTACATTATAGACAACAGTGGTGTGGCCATATCTATGCATTGGCTTCTTAATGCTTGTGCTTTCAACAGCAATCCACTTGTCACCTGGAGAAAATGTTGAACTATATAAAATCATTCATTTATATCCATATCAACTATCTCTATCCTCTATTAATTGACCTATATCAGAAATTCTAAGACTTATGGTATATTATCTTCATACCCAAATAGTTAGGTAGTAAAGGTGGAATTTCATAAACTATTTTTCCTTGTACTTTGATCCCCTAAAACTCCTCTTATGTGTAAGTGAATATACGTACCCTGTATGTCATACTTGAGAAGGAAGCGCCTCTCGGTGAAGGAGTAGCCTCCGATGACCCATACTGAGTCTTCAATGAGAACAGTGGTGTGAGATGACCTTTCAAGTAAGGTTGAGGCACCATTGGAGTGTGTCAGCTGGCTGGTGATATCATGCCCAACCACCTCCCACCACCCTGCTTCCACCTGTTGGCTGCAGTCTGCACCTAATGGAAAGAACAACAAATATGCATGATAAAATAATATACATGTACCTCTGCCTCGTCAAACTTTTTCGGTAGTGATTGATGCCCTTTCCTGTAAGTGAATAATAACTGCAAGAAATTTTTTTGTTGAATTATCATACAAAATATTCTTATTTCGATTAACCCAAAAAATCTGAAATCTATCCGAAAATTCACTTGTTTTGCACCACCAGCATTAGTTTACGGTTGCTCTGCTAGAGTGAGCCTTGACTGCACCATGCCAAAGCATGCCAAAGCATCTGGGTGTAGTAAATAAAATGGGGGTTAAATACAATATGTAACCCATTAAGATCGTTCATAATAGTATAAGACAAATTTTACAGACACATATCCTACACCACATAAGTCCCACCTGTGTAGCCAGAGTGACACTGGCAGCGGTGTTCCTCCGGGTTACACTGTCCATTCCCTGAACACCCCTCAGGACACACACGCACTGAGCAGGCCGGCCCGCCCCACCCAGCATTACAGGTACAGAAGCCATCCAGACACACACCATGTCCTGAACACTCCTCCCCAGTGATGGTTCTTGGACAACCATTGATTCTGTAACACAACATCATTTTATTAAATTTTTCTATTAAATATAAGTGAAGCTTGTTGAATGATTAATCAATTCATTTAGTGTTCATAATAATATTGGTTTCTTTACACCACTTACTTAGGAACAATGGTTAGCTAAATAATTATTACCATATGATTGTGATAACATGGGGTAGGATTTGCTGTGAAACTTACATCACTCGCCAAAATACAATAGAGTTCCTGGAGGCTAAACCACCACAACAAACTAACTTGACTCGTGTACAATTGTGACTAAAAACAATAGGAAGGAGTCCCCCCCCTCCACTCACCTGTACGATATTGAGAATCCTGTGAGGTTATATGCAGCATCTGAGTAGAAGTACAGTAATGCCGAGCCTGACCTGGCTACCACCTCGGGGATGTGAGGAACATGGTAGTTGTCTTGCACTACCATACCACTGTGTTCAGGGGAAGGAAAAAATCACCACATTATACAAGGCAGCAACAGTACATCAGTAAAGAATCAGGTGACAATAATGATATGTATGTAGGAGTAAGTAAACAAAGCAATCTATCTATAGTTTCTGATGCCACGTTCCCTCCAGCATACACTTAGGGAATGGCTAATTAATACTATCCAACTCTCTTCCAATCTCCATCAGACACTCGTTCACATCATTCCAGAGCTTCCTCATCTCCTCTCTCCCCTTTCTGCTTTTCACATTTACAGGTGCTGATAGAGGAGGGATTGAACCAAAAAGGAGGGAAATAAATAAATCATAACATACTGATGTAGTTCATTTCACACCATCATCATTTGCACACTCACCTAAACACAGCCAGCAGAGGATCATAGATGCTGTCGCCATCGAAGACATACAGGTGATCCCAGGAGCACTCTGTAGCAAAGTGATCCAGGTGGAGGCGGATGGAGGTGTTGACATGGCCCGAGTCTATTAGCCACGTGCACTGAGTGTCTGTGGAGTAGTTACCTGACCCATCTGTTATCACACTCGAATTTGAAATTAATCTGAGGAAGAAGAAAAACATGATATCAACAAAACATCAAGAAATAATATTTTCATCTAACTTTGCCCTTCAATTTCTTAAACAGCTAGGTAAATACGCACACATACACACATTTGAATGAGAGAGAGAGAGAGAGAGAGAGAGAGAGAGAGAGAGAGAGAGAGAGAGAGAGAGAGAGAGAGAGAGAGAGAGAGAGAGAGAGAGAGAGAGAGAGACCCTGACAATATTGCTTCAAGGTAAAAACAAATAATTGGTGGGGACAAATATTTCCTTTGTTCTTTTAAGATGTTTAGGTTCTTGAGATGTAGCTAGAGTTTGAAAATGTAAAGAAGGAAGTTGAGGTGAGTAGAAGGTATGATATCGAGAAGGTTGAGAATTATTAGTGAAGCGACATTTTTTTTCCCATTTTTTGTATTATAACATTAAAAGGGTACTGGCTAAGGGACAACAATAATACGCAGAAGAAGACAAATTAATATAAACATGACGAAGGTGATTAGTAATGTGTTAATTAGCCAATAAAAGTGTGGTGTTTATTAACCTTGTGGAATATGCAAAAGAGAGATATAGATAGAAATTCCACCTTATGCATTGTTTGTGATGATTGACTGGCAGCACAAAAGATGTTGTGATGATTGGGTAGTCTGAATAACTGAATGATCTACAATGTTGTGTGTAATGAGAATCAAATACCCAAGTCAAGGATGAAAGGTATTAATAATGGAAATGAGACCCTGCACTGCATCAACAAATTGTTACCAAGGGGATAGGATTTGTGCAGGGGTTGGAGCACGAGTTAACTCAATAGCAAGAGTAAGGAATGGGTGAGGGTTTGGAAAGTTAATATCAGTTCTAATAATCATTGATACGACTTTCTCTAAACATAAAGAATAGACATGTGAGAAATGGTAATGCACTATGGCACTAAAACTAAGCCTGTTTAAGATGATGATGTGAAGAGACTGGAGAATACTGGTAAGAGCAAAGTGATGTAGGTGTGTAATGCTACTATGAGAGATGGTGAAACTAGAGAGGAGTTGAGAAGCAAAAAAAATATGATTTAAATTAAGCTTAGAATAGGTTAGATTAGATTTAGTTTAGGTTGATTTTTAGGAAATGTTTTATTTAATTTTTAATAAAATCTTAAATTGGCAATGTGGATGGGGTAAAAGTTTGAGTTTAAAACAGATGCACAGGAGGAAGGTTAGTGGCAGGCCAGCGGGGAGCCAGAATAAAATAAATAGTTTTGAAGAAAAGATTAGTTTTTCTGGTGTTTTGTGATTATAATGCAAATCTCTATGCCACCATTAATCTGAGCAGAGGCCAGCCACCTTCCTCTCCACAGATTCAGTTCTCAGTACTTAGTGCACGCCAGCCATGGAGGAAATGCAAAACAATAACAAATGAACACATGATTATTCCTTCCCCTCCTCTTCTTCCTCTTCCTACTTTCTCCTCTTCCTGGTCTAGATTCCTTGGTTTTTCACACCATTTGTTTAAGTTAGGAAATGGGCCTTGAGTTTCAGGTTAAGTTATGTTAGGAAAGGAAAAGTTAGATTTAATTTATACAAATAAAAAATAAAACACCAGGCCCCATCCGAAGCTTTACCACTGTGTAATGTTCTGTATCAATATTTGGAATTCAAGATGACAAAACTATGATTTTCTTATGTTTTTTTTTATGTTTTTGTAACAATCTGCCATTTATTTTCCTTGGAAGTAACTATTTTCTCAAAAAGGGGGGGGGGCTGTATAAAAAAAAAATAAAATAAAAAAAAATAAATTATTTGCAAGAAAAACAAATGACAGATTCATTAATTAAAGGCACATCAAAATCTATCAGAAAAAAAAATTGTTTTGTTTGAAAATAGATAGCGTAGTCATTATGAATCTTTACCCATCCTTTAAAATCTTTGTAAAATTCATTGGGAAAGCTAAGCTATTCAGCAGGAATCAGTGGTCTCTACAGGCCTAGTCCATATTATTTTTCGGTCAGTATATTGTGCAGTAGTTATCAACTTCTGCAAACCAATAGAAGTTTATGTATGAATAAGTATACTATTACTGTGACACACACCCTCTCTCACCCAATAATATCATTGAAAAAAGTTAAGTTTTGATAGGTTAAGTTAGGTTAGTTTTATTCAATTGATGAGGCTAGGTTAGGCTAGGTTAGGGAAAGTTAGATTCAGTTAGGTTAGGTTAGACAAAGCCTGTTAGTTACTGGATGGAAGCAGAAAACAGTTAGTATTCCATCCGCCCAGTTATTCAGACTTACATTGCTTCTTTTTATAACTAAATCTAACTTTCCCTAACCTAACCTAACCTCATCAGTTGAATGTTGGGATAATATTCTAGCCTTACCTAACATTTTTCTATAACTAAATTATTCGGCAGAGGAGGGTTTGTGTCTATTGGTTTTCGTAAATAACTAAACTACTATGAGTGATTAACTGAAAAAATATGTGTGTGGTTCATAAGAATATAAGGAAGCTACAAAAGTCACGGAGGCCTGCACTAAGTAGTTCCTGTTACTCCAATACTCCCCTATTACCTACATCCACCTCTCATCCCTATCCATAAGGCCGTCTAGTCTTCTTTTAAAACTCCCTATCGTCTGTGCACTAACTACCTGCTGACTGAGTATGTTCTAAGAGGTATTATTTTACTTCTTCGTAATAATGATTTGGTTAATAGTTATTTTTTTATATTACTTGATCAATTCTGAGGTTTTACTCAATACATTTCCAAAAATAAAATACCTAACATATTATACTAGCTAACACGGGCGCATACAAACACTCATACTTCCCACGCACCATACACATTTTAGACTGCAAAACAATACACTCATTCACTAAACAAATTCACACACACACACACACACACACACACACACCTGTCACACTCACACACACATACACACACACCTGTCACCACAACACAACACAACACACTTACACTAACAATTACAACTGGTTCACTCCCCTCCTTGCACACACTAACCTAACCTAACATTTAATGAGGATAATTTAAGAATATATGGATCTGAGACGGATATTAATCATTCGAAATACATCAAAATTTATAGGAAAAGTGTGTTATTTAGATTCCAAGTGCATTAGTGTGAAGATGTCAAAATTTATTGGTTTACGTAGGTAGGCAAAATAATACCAGACAAAGATATGTAAATAATGCCAACGTGTTCTTAGTCTAGATCTATATATTATACAACAACATATATAGTACAAAAAAAATAAATAAATAAAAAAAAAGCAAGATTATATATAAAGAACAGAAAGAAAACAAGAGAATAATTACACGAATACAATGTTGGACTAGAAGGAAGGAAGGAGAGAGGGAGGAGGGAAAAGAAAAAAAACCGAGACTATAACTAATCTATAACATTTCTGTAAGAGAATATAAAAGTAATAATAAAGTTAACAGGATCAAGTTGACTCACCTCACTCTGCCTTCACACCACTGACATTGCGGTCCCTTCCATCCTGGGTCACATACACACTGTTCTTCCACGCATTTCCCATGTTTGCACATATCATTACACTCCTCCTGTCCTTCTGTGCACACAAACGACCAACCTAATAACACTACCACTAAAATTATTCTCCTCAGAGGCTCAGATTTCCTTAAAAACTTGGATTTAAACAGGAATTTCTGGAGATCCGCAGCCATCTTGGATCTGCCATTTCCGCAACTATGACGTCACTCACAAAACATTGAGTCCATTATTATTATCATTATCACACACTATGATTTCAATGGTAGGACAAAGCCTTAACCCTAAACTATCATTTGCTATTCAATAATGTTGGTTTTTCGTCTATTGTATTCCAGTTCAGCCTAAGAAAACTTTACAATTACCTATATCAGACACTGATTTCAATGGTAGGACAAAGCCTTAACCCATAACATATTCCTTTGCCACTCAATTACGTATGTTTTTCATGTATTGTATTCCAGTTGACCCCAAGAAAACTTTTAACTCATCTTGCTATTTAGTTAGAATGAACCTTTTCGGTCCACACCCTTCGGTCCTTCACACCTCATGACCCAACCTCACATAGTCACATTTCCTCACTCATTTATAATCCTACTCATGTAATGCTGACATATTGAGTAAAAATATACAACCCCTTGGCCTCACTGACTGATATAAGCTAGGTATACACACACCCATATATCCTTGTTACAATTTAACTCCTTCTCCCATACAGAGAGGACACTTAATTACTGATATGCATGATATTACGTGATATGCAACACAACTGGTGCCCTAAGTATTGTAATTATTAATCGGAAACACAATCAGATTACATTGCCTGGCGTCAGCTGAGTGGATTCGGTATACCGATATACCGGTATTTTTGGGGCGGCATTACCGATATTACAGGCATTAGAAGCCCTTCGGTATACGGGTATTTTTGTCGATTTTTGTCGATTCGTCAGCCTGTCAGCCCACCAAAACACACCCACAACACGACACACTCACCTTCATCTATATCCTTGTAGGTCGTCATGTCCTAACACTTCTTTTACTGTACCTAACACGCTATAATTAACACTCTTGGATGTAAACAAATAATTACGGTGTTTTTTCCTCATTTGTTCATTGTATTTTCCGTTTTTCTTTGTGTTATGGTCTATTTAGGCTTTACTTTCAGTTTGAATAATTTTTATATATTCTATTCTATGGTTTATATTAGTTTAATTTCATTATTATTACTTTATTCTATTATTCGATTTTATGATTGACCTTAGAAATAAACATTTTTCATGAAATAAATACGAATCAAATATAACAAATGTTTATGTAGGCACAAGTTAGGTATTTCAGACGATTTTTTAAAGTATATTTTATTGGTTTCCTGTGTATAATAAAAATCTCAATTTTGGTTTTATGTATACGTGACCCAGCAGTCAACGCACGGCCGCCACCGAACGTACTGTTCGGTGTTGAAACTTGTTGATGTTCTTATATTAGGTTACTTACGCTTAATAGGTAATGTTTTCTTTATATCCCTCCACTATTACTGATGATGAATAATGTGTTACTGCTCCTCCATCCCTCAAAATGACATGGAGAGGAACAAAATAGGTTTAAAACGAAAAAATATTATCACCTGGTTAAAGGTCCTGTCTGGCTGCTATATAGTGGTGACTGTGGCAAGGGTGTCTGTGTGTGTGTGCGCGCGCGTATGTGTGTGTGTGTGTGTTTACAATTATTTTATTTTAGTTCTTTTTTATAGATTATTGGTTCAAGATAAGGAGATAGAGATTAAAAAAAGAACATTAGGGTGGAATTGTTCAAACTTATCGAGAACATACATGAATATATAATGTTTTAAGACTAAATAATGTATAGACCTATACAGTGAGAGTAAAAGTTTTCTTGGCAGGAGGCTGTAGGAAAGAAGTTTTAGTGATTAAGAATGAAGTAGAATGAGTAGATGCTTTTAGAAGGGAAGAACAGGAGCGATACGGTGTTTTATGTACAAATACGAAGTGGAAAGTGACTAAAGTTTAAAGTTCAAAGAATAGAGAGTAGGGTGTCATGGTTTAATAAATAAAAGTGATTAGTCATTGACATTGAAGAACTACTGGTTGGGTGAGAGAAATGGAAAGAGGCAAGAGAAGGGGACGAAGGAAGGGTAATAGTAGTGAAATTAAGAAGTAATTATGCTAGATGAAGGAACAAGAGGAATGGGAGAGGAAGAGGCAGAGGAAGTGCATAGGTAGATCCTTGGTGCAGATAGGTGTTAGCATGACGTAATCCTGAGGTGGAAGCAACATAGATAACAGACATGGGCGGGAAAGTAGATATGCGATCCCGTAGCTGCGAGTTTTTGGTAGATGCTATATAAGGATGGGGGAAAACTGTTTTCCCAGGGCAGAAGGAACAATGAAAAAGAGAAAGACAGAACGTATTGGCTCCACAAATACGTTCTGTCTGAGGTCAAAGAGTTCATAAGTTTTTCATCCTCTCACACTTAAGCAAAAGAAGGGAATGGTGGAAGATAGGAAAGAAAAGACAGATGAAACAAGTTGAAAAAAGCCCAAACGAAAATTGATTGGACTAGAGACTGAAGTTCAAGGCATCACTGCATTGGGCCACAATCTCTGGTCCCGAAGCCCCTCCACAACAGCAATGGGCTTGGAAATGGAGGGTAATTGAAGTGTGTATGAAAGATGTGGCATGGGACTTTGTGCAAATGGAGTGGTGTGGTGTAGTGGAATGGGTGAAAAGAAATATGTTGAGGTGGTTTGGTCATATGGAGAGAAGAAGAAGAAGAAGAAGAAGAAGAAGAAAAAAAAAAAAAAAAAAAAAAGAGGGAAAAGATTTGTCAAGAAACTGAGGGTCCTAGGAGGAATGGAAGGCAGGTTGTAAGATGGAATAATAAGGTGAAGGAGTATTTTTTTTTCCTTTTCTTTTTACCCATGGCGCCGATAGGCTTCAAGGAGACCTTAGATGGTTGGTCTCCGCCCGTTAGTAGCGCGGGTTAGATTTTTTAAGTGACGCCTTGTTTCTTATTGATAGGCTCATGTTGTCAGCAGAAGCTCCTCGCTCATATAATGTTGCAGTCCTGGCAAGGATGGTGTTATGGCAGCATGTGGGGGATCTTAGGCCACTCGGCAGTAGTATCAAAGAAAAGTGGCCAGCCCGTGCCGGGGCTTGAACGGGGGGACCCTGAGCTGGTATGCCTGACTGCTAGCCACTAGGCCATCGCCTCCCCCTTGTAAGAAAGAGTTGTTGATAGAGAGGTATGAATTGAATTTGCAAGGAGGGAGTATTTGAATAGGAAGAGGTGGAGGCTGTTCAGCCGTGACCATGCCCTTGGGAATCAGAGACTATGGAATATATAGAATAGTGTATTCAGGCATTTCGTTCTCCTCTTGCCACACTTCTAGTTTTCTTTTTTAGTTCCCAACTCATACAAAATCCTTCATACTTCACTAACCTTTACAATATTTATAAGGTCTTAAGAAATAATATTTTACTAAAGATTTATTTCTATCAATATATAAAAGTATGTTTCAATCTCATTATATTTTCTCAGGAAAATACAATACTACAAAAAGATTTGCAAGCTATATAAATTCATAATATAAAAATGAAATTATACCTTGCAATTAGAAATAATATTCTAGTTAAGCTCATATATTTTAGACTGCAAAGTATGCTTTGTTTTTCATTAATCTGACTCATGTGGATCTCTTATACGAGTAGTTATGATAATTCCAGGTTGCAAATACGCACAAAGGAAAAGAATAATTAACCGTTTTCATACATAATCCAATGCAGCCACATTAGAATATTTAAAGTAGATCACAATGACAATCTCTTGAACTGTCAACCAAAAAATGAGAAGTATGAAGCTGGTCTTGTATACAGAGAAGGGCACTAAGGTGTCCACCACATCATTAAATTTATAACAGTTGATTATTTTGATTTGGAACATAAATAGACACAACAGATTAATGGTTAGAAACATAAGTTACATACAGATGAGCTGCCCGTAAGGCACATACCTCACTAACATGAATACCATACATTATGCATGACTAGATGAAGATTTTTTAAGTAATTGAAATAATTTATTAATTAAAATTATTTCATTATCTATGAGAAGGATAATAAACATGGAATTACTGGTCACGTAGCATCAATACATGTAAACACTATTTCTAAGTTTTTACAGTTTTGAAAACTACAGACAATGACAACTGGACAACGTGGCAGTTCTAGGCAGTAACATTACATGTTTACTACTGAGATCAATTTCCCTGGTAAATTATTTTTCACATTTTATGAGAAACACAAATTGAACCAATGTTGTCAAAAACACACTCAAATATTAAATCTTTTTATATTTATATCTTTTCAGAGTCTTGTTTCTGAAAAGACATGCTGAAATGTAAAAATTAGCAGAAAATTGAAAGTTGTGGGGTATCAATTTTCTTCTTAAAAAATCTAAAATCTAAAATTTATAGTGCATAGAGTTAAAGATGAATAGTGCAGCTACACATATGTTCAATATTAAATCGGAAAATGCAGAAACTTTTGAGCCATTACATTTTAAAAAGGGATATTAAAAAGGAAAAACATTATAGAAAAAAAAAGTAATACAAGTGTTATATATGATGTGCCCTATCACTATGTGAATTCTAGTGAAAAAAAAGAGTAAATAGAACGGCAAAAATGGACACAACCGAAAGTTTGCTGCTTGAAAAAAGTGTCCGCTAGGTTGCTACATAAAACCTTTTGGATGGATCCCTGAACACTGGCACCACCTCGCCTCGTTGGATTTTGGCACACAAATAACAGATAGGGACCAAGAGTGATATGGGAGGACATGCTGGAGCTTTAAAGGATCCAGAACAACGTTAACGAGGTGTCAGAAACTACAGATAGATAGAACGCCATGAGAATGCTTGCTGTGCATGCCTTTGCAAACTCAGTCTCCTGAAACTGCTACCAAGTATAAAACAACGGATGTTTTCAAGCTACGGACAGGTAGATTCCCTATTTAGTATGCTAAATTAAGAATTGAATGTGTGTATATCTATAAATATATATATATATATATATTATATATATATATATATATATATATATATATATATTGAAAACAGTATTTTTGGTTTTTGGGACAAATCATACTAAGAAAATACACACAAAAGAAAAATTTCCATTTTAAAGTCATATCCATAAAACAATAACGATAGTAATAAACAGATAAATACCTATAAAGATAAATAAATGTAAGGCTTAATCATACAGGCTTGGATGACTAATATCCTGCTTTTTTGGGTGGTTTCTGCATCCTCTTTTCAGCAATTTCTGCATCAGACAAAGCCTGACTAGATCTACTATTGCTGAACAAATTAATTGGTGCGGTCCTGAGAAGAGAAAAGACCTTGGGCTTGGGCTTGGACTTTGGGCGAGTCACTTCACTGTTGAGCAAAGGATTATCATGACCAGGGGCTGAAGCTATCCCTTGTTCAGGCTCCATCAGTTGTTCCATTAACTTTCCTAGATCAGCCTCCAAGGCCTCCACAGAACTATTGCCTGAATTAGTGTCATACAAATGGTCTTGAGAATACACATCTGGCCTTGTCAACTTGTGTGCAACTCTTGGTGAGTCTGGTAACTTTTTAGAATACAGAGATATTTCCTTTTGATAACTTAGAGGTTCAGAATACACTCTATCTCTTCTAATAAAATCTATATAATCCTTATGATGTTGAAGATTCGCCTTTGTGGCGTTGAAAACATTATCAGATTTATAAGATGCTCCATTTTCCTCCTCCTCTCTCTTAACTCTATTACTATCATTAATGAGTAGGTTTCCTTGACTCTGACTCATGCTTTTGCTGAGTGGAGTCCTTGAGGTGGAATGAGATTTGCGTCGTGGCCTCTCCAGTGTGCGTGGGCGTGTGCTGGCTGGCCGGGCACAACTGGGTCCCTGGTGGCCATACAAAGGGTGTTCTCTCTCCTCACTTTGCCTAGAGATGGAGGAAGCTCTACTTGCTGGGGCAGACTTGAAGCCATAACTCATTCCATTTGATGATCCAAGGATGGTGTCTCTGAGGGTAAATGAATAACTGGAGTCCAAAAAAATAATCTTATGTATATATATTTTTTGTTATTGATACATTTTCACTATTTATGAAAACCATGAGCAAATTAAACTCAAATACAGTCATGAAAAATTCAGAGGAAAAAAAAATGAATGTTGTTTAAGAATGAACATTAGTAGCAACATTCCAGCTACGAAATGAAAACTAGTGTAGCTATTCAACATGTGATTAATAAACTTACCAATCATTTTACAATCTTCTGGAGGATCCTTGACCTTTATTAGAATCACTAAAACAAAAAACAAATCACAAATGGGTTAGTCTAAAATATGAATACAAAAATTACTAAATTAATCTAATATTAGTGTCTACACCTTGAGAAGAAATGTCAGTTGTACAAAAAATATTCAAAAAGTTAATAGAGAAGGTTAAAACTCTACAAAGATGACACAATATATGTAATAAAGTGATATATGTGAAGAGATGGTTCAAAATACATAAGGGTATGAGGTTAAGGAAATTAAAATATGGATAGTAATGTTGGAATGGATATGAAAACATAATACATAATAAAAGTTAAATACTATTCTCTTTGCAGCTTAAACTATTTTGATAGATTGTTAATGAAAGTGAATCCTGTGCAAATATGAAAGTGGGAAGAGGATTATCAGATGATCAATGATTTTAGTACTTTTTGTAAGAGGAGAAAGTTAAAAGTTAATACCTTAGGAGAAGAAAGAAGCAACTAATTATATAGATCTGTACAGTATAGGTTCTGAGTGACATAAGTGTATAGTTCATAGAAGTAAATAAGTTCAAATATCTCTACTACATTCCGTGCAACTATAAAAGTGTGAAAGGAGATACGAGTTGTGCAGGGAAGGTAAAGTGACCACAACGAAAACTTACCACCTGAAGGAAAAACTCTAGTAAGAAAGTAGGACATTTAATTTGCATTCCTCACCCAGAACAGTCTGCAGTGGTTTTCTCCTACCTTGTCTAACATTGGCTAACTAGGAGATTGGTGGTATCACCCAAGGAGAGTGTGTAACCAGTCAGTGTTTTCCTAAGACATCATGGTAATAATGTACACGTGTTTTACAGACTTGAATTGCTCCTCCTCACTGACGAGAGAAAGAGAGAGAGAGAGAGAGAGAGAGAGAGAGAGAGAGAGAGAGAGAGAGAGAGAGAGAGAGAGAGAGAGGAGAGAGAGAGAGAGAGACGAGAGAGACGAGAGAGAGAGAGCGAGAGAGAGAGAGAGTGAGAGAGCGAGAGAGCGAGAGAGAGAGAGAGAGAGGGAGGAGAAAAGATGTGGAAAGCTGGTAGCAACACCCCATCTCTTATCAAATCTAGAAGCTTCCCCTCCATTTGATGCCGTCCGAAACAGTTTTCATCATAATTTTTGGGATCCCAGGTCTTGAGGTAATAGTACTAGAATTGTAATTACTAACAATGTTCATGAACAGTATATTTGTTCATAAAAACCTCCATAACAATATCATTAAAACTGCCACAATCTTGAGTTAATGGGTTTACATTCATCAAGAGACACTGAATCAATTGTAAGAGTGTATCATTATATAGATTATAAGTTCCTTGTGATATTGTTATTTTCTACCAGCTAAATAGGAAAAGGTTAGTAGATATGATACACATTACCTGTTTTTAAGGAAGGCATCACTTACTGTTGTTGTTTTGAGAGCGTTGAAGGCCCCAGCATGACAGGGGCGCCTTGAACATAAATGATATTTCCACTTGGAGATGTAATGTTAGGGACTGCCACCATGCACTGCGGAGAGTCAAAAGGTCTTCCAATGCCCCTACTTGAGAAGCTTCCACCACTTTCCTGAAGGCAAAAGGTAAAGTTCACATAAATATCATCATTATATGTTGGGAGTAATGGCAATTCACAAGCAGGATATTGTGAGTGCAAATTCTACACAAGATTGACGATCCAAGGACTTACATGACCTCCAGCAGTGAGGTCAGCCTCCAGTGTTTCTGGAAGGTCCCGCAGGAACTGTTCCTTCAGTAATTCTCCCTTCTCGGTCTCAAATGATGCTCTCTAGAAGAAAAATCAATCACTCAACCTTTTGACAGTCAACATAAGCTAGTCATGCACAACTAATTTTACGCTTGACAAAGTTAAGTTTCAATGGGATAAAAGGTGTTAGGAATTAGCAAACATGACCTTCAAACAGTGCATTGGTAGATGGGAAATGGCAGACTATGTTTTGGGAAAGTGTCTGACTGATTTAATCTCTTCTGCTTGGTTCTACTTCCAAATTTGTACCTTCAAAAATTCAGACCATTGAGATTTGCAGACTATCCATGTTTAGATTAAAGGACTTTTACTGTATATATGAATTTTATATCCATTTGGTAATAATGCATCCCTCGAGGTCGCTGAAAGACAGAAAATATATTATGAAGTTTGTGATGACCAGTTTTTATCTGTACTTGTATCTGTCCTTGCTTGGAGGAGCTTCATGTCAGGTTGATTGCTTCTCTGTCCAACCAAATAGAATTGATGCCGAGTGGAATAATCATGTCCAGTCAACACATTCAAGCCTGGTAGACATCTGCATATATAAAATTTCTAAGATACAATATAGGTAGTTTTCCTATATATTCCTGGCCATCTGTACTAATATGTTAAGTGTGGGAAGTAAGTTAAGTGTTTATACTTTAGTACATATTACCACTAGTTCAGTTTGGAAATACTTACATCTCTATTTAACTTGATGATTGCCATAGTGTAATTTTTTTTGTCACTTTCCAGAACTTCTCTCTCCTTCATTAATTTTTGTCTCTCTTTCTCCAAGGCAACCTCTTCCTCTATATGTCTTCCTTCCACCAAAAATGACGACTCCTTTCTCTCAGCTTTATCAGGGTCATCTAGGGATAAAATAAAATAAAAAAAATTTCAACATTATTTTTCTTTAACTATTTCGATAATTATTTCTGACTCTAAAGGACTTCTCATATTAATGTAAAATGTATGTCCTTTCTAATTCAATTTCAGTTTGTGGATAGAGAGAGGTGGAGGCTCTTCTGCCGTGGCCATTCCTTGTGGGGAACGAGGCATCAGAAACTATAGATAGATAGATAGATACAAGAAACTGCATGAATTATGAAGATGAATATATATGACAAGATGATTTAGACATATGTTAACTGGATCTGCACCCCTTGCTTCTATTTCTCCTACTGTCCTCTTTACAGGGATTTTATTTCCTACGTACTTTTGTTTTCCCTTAGCCAGTACCCTTTAAATGAAAAAGAAAACAAGACAAATAAAAAAAGAACATAAGTGATTGAGGAAGTTAATCAATAATGTGGTATAAGGTAATAAGAAATGTGAAATTGGTGTAGAAAAGAAATTGCCAGTAACCACAAAATCCTTTCTGAATCTTTAGAACCTAACAATTATGGTTGATTAGGTGACTTACACGTTTCAACAGCATATTTGTAAGCTGACAGCTCCTCTTTAGTAGTTTTGAGCTGTCTTTCCAAGTCTTCCAGTTCCTCTTTTAGCCGCTTTTCACCGTTGTTATCAATCTTCTGAGCTGCAAAATTAAGCCAAATCTTCACATCACAAGAACAAGACATGTGATGAATAATATATGTGATGAATAATATACAGTAGAGAACTGATCTTCACGCCTTCTGACTCGGCGAATTTAAACTTGGTGGCAAATCTCAAATATTTCCGATTTCAAACTTAGCATCGAAATATCAAATCCTCGAGCAAACCAAACGAACTAGTGAGCATGAGACAAAACAAAAACCAGTTACCATCATTCTATACACCTACCAGCTTCATCAAGACACTCTGTCACAGCCTTCATGTTATTAGTGAAGGTTTCTTGAAGCCGATCTTTATAAGCAGGAAACTCCAGGTTGGTAACTAAGTTCTCTAGACTGTCTATGCTGAATGTTGATGATGTCATAGAAGTGTTCATGCCAGCATCCACCACTTCTTGAGTGTCTACCTATTAAGTATGTCAAAATGAAACATATGTCTTTAAACCATGTACACGAAAGTTTATATAGTATTGCAATCATCATTAATAGAAGTAGTAGTAATAATAATAATAGTAGTAGTAGTAGTAGTAGTAGTAGTAGTAGACTAGTTTTATATCATTGGTTTCAACACAATATATTTAAGTCTAGATCAAAGTTTAGAATGCATTTTTTCAAAGGACTGCAAAATGATAATATTAGTGATGGGAGATGAGCGCCCACAGCTACGCACAGCTATATTGTGTGCCCTCACTTTACCTAATATAAGGCAATGGGGTAGAAGTTATAAGCAGATTTTTGATATTATGGATCTTAGTTATCTAACCCCAACAAACAATAAGATCCCACTGTACTAAGAAAGAGGACTTACTTTGCAGTATTTATCCACCACCTTGGCCATTTGTGATGATATTCTAAAGAGGCTGGATTTCAGTTGGTCATTCTCATCATTAAGCTGTCCAACCCAAGCCTCATAGTGGCTCAGCACCCGCTTGTACAACGCCTCCTCATGCCTGAACACCAAACAGGTACATCACTTATAAAATTACTGGGTTGGGAAGAGGGAAATTTTAACCTATATAAGTAAGGAAGATGAAGTTTAAGATGTTTTTACCATTACAGTTCTATGATCTTATAAAAGTATATTTATAAAACATCTCCTGTGGTAGGAGATTTAATAATAAAGTAAGTGAAGAAGTAAATGATAAATATTCATCATAGATATTCCTAAACAGAACTCTCCAAAACCTTGAACAAACAAAAATTTACCTTTGGGGACAAGATGAAACATGACAAGACTTATCAGCTCACCGTGCACTAGAAGCTTCAGTCTTCCACTTGGCCCGAGAACGGTTTGCTCTAGACAGTGTGGCTGAGAGGCTGAGCGTGGGCTTCCTCATGTCTGATGACCTTCCACCTGATACCAGGCGGTGGAGGCGATCCTGCAGGTGAATATTCTCCATCTGTAGGACAAAAAGCATGGCCGTGATGGGACAATGTAAATACCAGCTGTAGTCTGAGCTAAATGAGACACATTACTGGTCATGGTTGGGTTATTTACAAAATTGAAGTATGCAATACCATATTTGCCTAGAAAGAAAGTAAGCTGGTAATTTGAACCAACTGAGATAAGAACTCAAACAGAATTTTTAATATTCAAGAAGCATAAAAAGATATGTCAAGAATGTAAAAGAGACTGGTAGCAAAGTACATCCTTCACCATATATTGTTAGTTTGTGATATGGTACTGAAAATAAGCAATGAGATTAATACATATGTATTGAAAAGGAAATTTGGGAAACTGATGCAGTCAAACACCAAACACAACTTCAAAGATGAATTTACAAGAGGATGAACACACAATGAACCATCAATGAACAAGGATCAAAACACTTTATCTTCTCATGTAATCAATACACTCTCCTTCAAAATAGCCAAGAACAACATTAACTATATTCTTTTACCTCCTTCTTCTTCACTTCATGTTGGTGCTGGGCCTCTCGCTGTTGTAGGACACTGCAGAGTCTTCGCACCTGTAATGAAAAGCATCCAATCTAATATATATATATATATATATATATATATATATATATATATATATATATATATATATATATATATATATATATATATATACAGTCCCCGCTCAAAGTTGATGCAACAAGCATGAAAAAAGTAGTCTGGTTTCTATGTAAATCTATATAAATCTCTCAGATCTTTTCCTCCAAACTATTCTCAAGAATGTATAAGCTGATCTTACCTCTTCTTTTTCCAGTTTCAGTTTGGAAGCTATGGACTTGCTGCCTATGGTGGCTCGCCGTTCTTTCTCCTGAGCTTCACCAATCAAGCGTTCCCTCTCACTCACTTCCCCACGAAGATCCTTGATGCTACTCTGAGGGTGTAACAATAAGCTGTCATCAAAATATCCTTGTCCCATTTAAAAAAGCCTATTGCATTACCAAAGTTTAAATGATGTAACTCTGATGCATGGTATATGAAAAACCCATACAAAAGGATGTGCGATGGGGAGTAAGAGTGAAGTTTGGGAGGTGATGGAAGGAGGAGTGGTGTGGTGTGGAGTAGATGACAAAAGCAAGGGAAGGGAAAAGGAAGGGTGTGCACTCTTAATGTCTCCTATGGTATAGGAAGGCATAGAGGCACATGGATAGAAGGAGTCCAGGATAGTGTAGGCAGTTGTTAAGGTAGGAACAGTGAAATATGTATGGGTCTATGTGTATGCACCTGTAAATGCAAGAAACAGAAAGGAGAGAGAGGAGATGAGAAGCTCTGTAATGATGTGAACGAGTGTCTGATGGAGATTGGAAGAGGAAGTTGGATAGTATTAATTGGAGACATGAATGGAAGGGTTGGAAGCAGTGAGGTAGCTGGTGTGATGGGGAAGTGAGGTGTGGATGGAGTGAATGAAAATGATGAATACCTGGTGAACATATATCCAGAAATGGGTCTGTTCTTAGCAACCACCTTTTTTCAGCATAAAATGATCCACAAGTACACATGGAGAAGGAGAGACAAGAGAGGTGAACAGAGGAGTATGATTGATTACATAGCAGTGGATGAGAACTTGAGTAAAGGATGTGTTGGATGCTGAGGCAGTGAGAGGGAAGGATGAAGGGTCGGATCACTAGGTTGTGTTAACGAAGATAAAGATAAAAAATAGATAGGAGTATGGCAGGAGAAATGATAAGAAGGTGAGTATGGTGCTAGATAGTGAAAGGATGGATAAGAAATAGTTAGTGTTAGTGAGGTATTTAGGGTGTTCATAAAACATTTTATTTTTTCTATAAACATTCCAGGCCAAAACATTAGTCTTGTTTTCAATAGTGAGTTAGTGGGACCCAGCAAGATACATCAGAATATAAACTGTAATGTCAGAGAGTAGGTTGGTAGAAATAGGGGTTGGAGGCATGCGAACTAAGTCATGTAATCACTTGCAACTCCCATCTGAGGTACATATGTCATCTGGTGTGTTCCTAACAACCTTCTGAGACTCTTGGTGTACGACGACAAACACCTTAAAGTATTATGATATGAACCAAAGTTACTTCAGAGTGCTTTTTCCCATAAATTTAAAGGGAATGCTATATATCTTAAAGATAAAAAATAATGTAGTTAGAGAAATGAAAGCAAAGTTTGGTAATGCTGGAGTGGAAATGAGCACAGATTGTGCAAAGTTAAATTGAATACTATTCTGTTTGCAGATGACAGTTCTGCTGGACAGAACATTTAAGTGATTTGCAAAAGCTGGTAATGAGTGATATATTATTTGTGAGAGGCCACTGGAGTTTAAGTGAAGTAAAGAAATGAAGGAAGTCATTGATTTTATTTATCTGTATGGAGTAAGAAATGAGTGCTAGCAGTGTTTGATAGTTAAATGGACAGCTAGCTAATGGAAAAACTATAGGAATTTAAATCTTGGGTCAATCCTGTATGTATAAATATAGAATAGAGAGGAATAGATAGGAGAGAGTCTGCTGGAAAGAAAGTGGTCGGATCAATAGGGATATGAGGAAGGACAGTGAGCATGGAGGTAACAGTGGTCGTTCAGCATAGCATAATAGTTCTCACACTAACGTATGCAAGTGGAAGTAAAAAAAAAAAGATCCAGCTGCCAAAACAGTGGAAATAATTCATATGAGGCTGCTTTTGGAAATCCCTCCAATACTTTGTTTACTATAATGGAGAAGAAATACTGCTCTAATAAAGCAGCAAAGACATTTTAAACATGTAAGTGATTTTCTCAAACATACAATCTACAAAAAACATGTAACAATAAAGAGAAAGGTTATCAAACACTATATGAAAATAAAACAATGTTCACTGGACCTGAAAATGGTTGATATCAGCAATGTTTCTCCTGTGTTGGTCTTGAAGGGTGTTACTCTCCCTCACTGAAGCTCGATACAGCTGTGTGACTTCCCAGCAGGCATTCACTAGAGCTACTAGGTTGACTCTCTGGCCCTCAGTCTCAGTAAGTGAACATCCAAGTCCCATTCCTTGTAGTTCCTGAAACATAAAAATAAATTGGAGTTTAGATTATTATTTTACAAAAAACACAATGAGAAAGGGAACAAATTTACCACAAAATATTTTAGCAGTCAAAGACTATGCATTTAAAAAAAAATTTTTTTTTTTATTTACATTAAAAAGGTACTGGCTAAGGGACAACAAAAAACGTTAAAATAAATCCCGCTTGTCGCCAGAGTGATTAAAGTGATGAAACTCGAAATGAATCTCAACAAACCAAACCACTCACTTGTGACAAATATACCACAGCACTTTGTAGGTTAGCTGTAGTGCAGAAATATGGAACAGACTCCAAGGCAGAGGAATTTCTCTGTAATCTTGGGTCCCCACATTCAACTCCATCTTTCAGGGGTACCCAATAAGTCAGCTGACCTCTCCTTACCTTCTCACCCATCTGTAAGCATGACAATGTATTAGCCAGATGACATTTTTCATCATACATGTACCTCATTTAAATGTACTAGAGTTGTCAATATTCTTTTAAAAAACAATTGTAACAGTAAAATATAGTGCATTACTAACTTGACTTATCATTGCTACTTCACATAATCATTGACATATAATACAGTTCTACAATTTATAAAAGAAAATAGCCTCACTTTATCCTTGTTTCACAGAATTACAAAATGCACCGTTCCATGTATGATAATATACAACGCTACAGTATACAGATTAGCTAACCTAGCCTAACCTGACCTAAAAATATGTGACACATATATATGTTATTAAAAATGTTCAGAATAACAACCTCTCGGTTAAGATTTGGTTTTGTAACCACTTCTGAGGCTGCATTTGCAGAGCATTATATAGTTAAAGAGATATCGAATGGTTAAAGAACAAAATCTTTACCTCCAATGACACCTACATGACAAAAACAGAACAAAACAACAACAATACTTTGCCTCATTGCTGAAGAACACTACGATTACAGCACAATGCAAAAGTCACTATTGTACAGCAAGAGTACAGCAAGAATGAACTTGGTAAAGGCAACAAGGCGACAAGGCGTGCGTCCACTGCTCAGCTGATCCCTTTGTTTACATCATGCATGCCGCTATATAGTGGACAAAATAAATTGCAGTCAATCATCTCTCAGGTTTCTTCCCTTACATGTTTCACGTACTTAATTAAATGGTCAAAAAGTGTCAAAATTGATCGTATACAGTACACCCATAGTGATGCTTTACAATTTCTGAATCCTAACACAAATTTACCTCCTGTCCTAATGCATTTCACACACCCATTATGCTTTTTACTTTTTTATTTATTTTTTTTTATTAATGTATATGTTTTTGCAATTGACTTCTTCTTCTCCTCACTCAATAAAATATATATATATATATATATATATATATATATATATATATATATATATATATATATATATATACACACATATATATATATATATATATATATATATATATATATATACATATATATATATATATATATATATATATATATATATATATATATATATTATATATATGTATATATATATATGCACAGTTCTTCGGCCACAGCATCGTCAGCAAGCAGTAGAAGGCTTTAAATAATAATTATGAAAGAAACGGGTCGGAATGTTTCGTAAGGTTCAATGCGTATTTTAGTATGAAGAATACGTATGTGTGTGTATTAGGAGGTGTTTGTATGTCTGTGTGTCCAGGGTTTTCAGTATCGCGTTGGGTTTTGGCGAGGTTGTTGGGAGGGGACGTGATTTTTTGACGTCACCTCGGGCAGTATGAGCATCGGGCGATCGCGGCTGTTGGAGGAGGAAGTATAGTTGTTTCGCTTCTGTATTTTGTTCTCACCCGAAACAGGATTGTACTGTACCTTGATCTAGGAATTCAGTAAACTATGAAAAATGTGACTGTGCTCTTTTTCCTCGCCTGCTTCCCGTCCCAAAAGCTATTCCAGTCGCTAGTCCTGTCAAGAACAGCTTGTCTGTTTTGGCCATCTCGCAGTCTCGCCATATCACGCACGAACCCAAAGGAAGTCCTGGTTGCAGACCTACGGGAGGGTGATTCCCGGGCTATTCCCTTGAGATAGACTGCAAGTACAATAAGATATTAACTGGAGTGTCTGTCTGAGAGAGAGAGAGAGAGAGAGAGAGAGAGAGAGAGAGAGAGAGAGAGAGAGAGAGAGAGAGAGAGAGAGAGAGAGAGAGAGAGAGAAAAAAAATAATGCGATTCAATGCAAAAGTTCTATCTGTAGTAGATATTTTATCAGATAGTCGTGTTCGTTTAATGGTGTGGTTATTATCCATTACTTACCCATTACATTGACCTTAACATAACAGCGCGCGCTGAGCCAGGCCCAATGTTGCCAGTTCATGATGTCATTACTTACCCATTATCTACACCGTTCTATCAAATATATATGAATTATGGCTGCTTTTTAAGTGAAATTATTCTTGATGATAGAAAGAGCAATTACTCTTTGTGAGGAACTGCACCTGCCTCGTCTTCCCCTATTTAGTGGTTGAACTACCACTCTCGTCTGCCGGCGCTAGTTCACCGGCTTCCCCGCCACTACCCCACCCCCTTGTCCAGGGGTAGGGGGGTAGTCTAACTGAGCCAAGCTCCACGCCACCGGCTTGGAGAAGGACAGAACG
>JAPQNM010000003.1:1015542-1035542 GCA_029783475.1 Metacarcinus magister | reverse complement strand
AGTGGACCGGAATGCTGTGGACGTCCTGCTGGCATATGTACCCTACGTGCCTCTGCTGTGGTTGGAGGATGTTTATTTGACGGGAATGGTGGCGAAAAAAGCGGGAATCAGACTGAAGCAGGCAACTAGGACACTCTATACCAGAAAACTCAACCGAAAACTCTACTATGGATCAATCGCGTTCCTGCTCAATCCCAGAAAGAAAGACTTCAAATATGCATGGCAAAGGATCCTGAGGTACTCCAAAAAGACCATTAGTAAATTAAAAAAAAATTGATGAGATTGTGGGGTCGTAGAAATTTACTAGCTAATGAGTTTCAATGGGTGAGAAAAAATACTATGGATCTGTAGCATAAGAAAAGCATGTGTTACGGGAGACAAAACTATATATTCTAACATGAAGTCTAACCTAACCCGTCTTTCCTTACGTTAAATGTGTGGATGTACTTAACCTGATTATAGTACAACTTTATAGTCAGACTCAATACTCTTCCGAGGAGTTAAGGTTCAATGGTAGTATATAAAAGGATATGTGGTTTTCTGGTTTGAGTGAATGAACTTAACTTAGGAATACACTTGTAGCGGTTAACAGCCTAACTTCAAGTTGCTATAATTACTTTAGGCAAATACTTCCCTCTGAGGTTATTCTTAATACATATAGGTACGTGTATAAAGTACCTTCTTAATAAAACATATAATACCTAGTATAAACACATCTAAAATTAATCTAATGCTAACAACAACAATACAATGCAGTGCCTTTCCTCCTAGACCCTTGACAATGTTATCCTTATGAGGTCAATCTTAGTCAATCGTAGCATACATTATGTTGCCTTCATGTATAAGATAGTATTTTTTCAATCAGTATAAGTATTGAGGTCACTCCTTGGTGATGGCCGAACATTATTGTGTTTTAGTTATAAGTATAGCAAGCCCTGGGTTGAACCTTGTCTACCTGTATTCTTCACCTGAGATAGTGTTGGCGGAGCCCTAATGAACGGAGTACTTCCTCGCTTGCTCCCGCTCATACGGTTTCAATTTTTTCTCCCCTTGTACATTATTTCCAGAGCGCTTATTAAATTTTAAGAAGGAAACAATCTTTTTTCTTTCCTTTTGAGCACCACAGAAAGGATATGATATACTAGTTACGTGCAATAAAACAGCAGAAGAGACAGGTACGTGTAACACCTTCCGCTCACGGCTATACGCCTACCTACCAACACTTCAACCTCCTTCCTGGTGACAGCTTACCTCTCTCTACAACCCTTTACGTTCTTATATCACCACAGCGAGTTTGGTGAAACCTTTCAAGTTGGACACATACTGCCGGTGCCGTAATATAACTGATAACAAGAATACAAAAAATGTTAACCTTCGATAAGAAAAGTATATTCAATAACTAAATCATGTTTTGAAGCAATACTATGTTCATGAAAGTGTGTGATTGTTGTGCGTCATTATAATGGACGTAACTCAGTCTGTTTCTTAAGGGTTCAAAATATTCCCAAACTTGTATATTTGTACACTCAAAGACATTTACCTTTTATATTGTAGGCTTTATTAAAAAATGATGTCATATAATTGAAAAGTGTTATATGATATAATATTAAACTTACAAACCTATTAGAAAAAGCTGCTCATCTTAATACTACTGTGTAATATTTTCACAAACTTGGTGGCCGAGTTGAGCTGATTGTCTTTTCTTGAACAGACTTCACCTGCGTTTCAGAACTTCAAGTAGATATTGAGGTAAGTCTCTTGTGGGACATGAATTCTCAATTTTCATCTAGTGAGTTGTGGTGAGCTGTGCAATGTAAAATTAACATTCATTGACACAGGAAAAGAGTTGTACCTGAAATGGATCGATCATTTCATGTCATGTCAGAAACAATAATCATTACACAAAATATACAATGTATGGCTCCGAACTTTCCAAAGTTAGCCATGAAAAAGACTTTAGGGTAACTATTAGTAACGACTTTAAACTTAGTAAACATTGTTCAGACGTTGTTAAAACAGCTAACAAACTAGTCGGCTTCATTGGAAGAACTTTTGAAAACAAATCTGAAGAAAGTTATCCTTACACTATTTAATGCACTTGTACGCTCTCATCTAGAATATTGGATTCAGTTCTGGTCTCCATACTATAACAAATATATTTATAAGCTGGAGAGAATACAAAGAGAAATGACTAAAATGATCCCTAGATTGTCAAACAAGCCTTACGAGAGCTGAACTTGTTCAGTTCTAACGTAGGCTACGAGGGGACCTAATTGAGCATTTAAAAATTTTCGTGGCTTTGACAATATTAGTATACACGACTATTTAACTACCGATCTCGTAAGTACCACTAGTAACAATAGCTTCAAGATCATTGGTAAGCGTTTTAGATCGAACGAAGCAAAGCATGCTTTCTTTAATCTTGAATATTTGGAATTCTCAACCAGCACAAATAGTTAGCCTTGTTAGATCCAGTAGGACTGTTACTGTCTGTTCCTCCTTTGCACTCTTTTTGTACAAACACATATATACACATCGCTTCCAAAGTTCAGTGGTAACAACTTCGCCTGTCACCCGGAAAGGCGTGGGTTCACAGACAGGGAACAGTTACTGTCCTCCTTGAGCATGGGGATGGGGGCGTGTGATATGTAAAAGGTTTCAACCTTACCCATATGAATTGTGAGCTTTTTCGGGGAGGGTAATGACTGACAATCACAAGTACAGTACGTGATCGTCCAGACCATGGTGAATTACGCATTAACACACACACACACACACACACACACCCACACACACACACACACACACACACACATACACACACACACACACACACACACACACACACACACACACACACACACACACACACACACCTATAAACAGGTGGGCAGCGCTATACCTTAGGAACAAACTTTAAAATCTCCCCCCACGCTGCCTCCCTTCCCTTTAGACCAGTCTCCTCCAGGATGGCCTGCGTTCCGCTATACAGGCTCGGCCCCGCCTTGAATGTGCTCACAGGCCCGAAGATCTGCACGTGCCTCAGACCAGCGGCGCGTGCCACCAAACCTGTCATATACACGTCCTCTAACTTAACCAGCGGCACGTAGGGCGCCACTCTCAACAGCTCCCGAGCCGCCGTACCGCCCAACAGATAAGCTGGCCCATGTACGAAGGGGGGGAAGATCTTCTCGGGGTATTCATCCTGTAAGAGAAGATAAGCACATCTGTTATAACTCAAGTTCTTGTTTGTGCATCCACTTCATATCCTACCGAGGGATTTTGGTTTAACGTATTTCATCTTTGCGTTTTGTCCCAGTTAATTAACGGATGTCAAACTTAATCGACTTTGATTTTATCGTGCTTCCTTTCTGTTTATTCCACTTTATTTTACTTTTATAAATGTAATATTTTCATCCTTTTGTTGAGCGGCACCATAGCATTAATCAATCAATCAATTCTTGGGACATACGTTGGTGGAAGGGAAAAAGGGAGGGAGATGATGCTCACCATAGAGAGAGCCCACTTGGTGCTGCGGAGCGGGTAGGGTTGGGCGTCGTACCGTCCGTAGATATACATGGCAGCTGGGTTGGCATCTGGCGGCGCCTGGAACAGCTCGTTGTTGGGGAGTACGCCCTAACGGGAATACACGAAATCATGGGGGCGTCAATGGGATGAATAAAGAGTGAATACTAGAGGAAGAAGAACAGTCCTAGAAAGACAAGTTAGCATGATTTATAGATTCTATGCCCATACGCGTTGGAGGATTCTGAGAACTATTATTTTTTCAGTGCTGAATACTTTGCATCTGACCAGACTTAAGAAAACACTCAAACACTCAAGCTGCACATCAAAACCAGAACAGATACGTCTTGTCAGTAAATCCTCCAACGGAAAGGTGACCCACTGAACTCAAGTATATGGTGTTGTCGAAATTTGTGCAGAAGGACACAGATCGAAAATTCTACCTTGGGTGAGGGTGAAGGTGGGTGTTGTAGAGTCTCCTGGAGGAAAGCTCGCAGATGGAAGGGGTTGATGAGGACGTCATCGTCGATTTTGGCGAGGAAGAGAGCCTTGGGACAGCGACTAACGCCCCATGTCAACAACGACAAACTCTTGTAAGTGAGGTTCCTGCAGTATACTTTGTGGGGTTAGCATCCTGAGCTATCCTCTGTTATTTGTCGGCTTCTTCACCCCATGTCTTTTCATTATTATTCTATTCCTTTTTTACTTGCTATCAAATTGGAACGAACATTAATAAAAGTGCAAAAAAATATATAATTTGACTACACAAGAACATTGCAGGATAGTACTGGATAGTTCTAACAATCCATACATCAATATATTAAAGAGAGAAATATAATATATACGTATATCTATTATCAACTATAACATTTTCATACAACTAAGTCCTTTCTCGCACATGCAGAAGAGAGCCTTTGGAGGAGGAATCAAATCAAATAATAATATCACAGATCGCATTACATTAAAAGCAATTTCCATCCACAACCGGCACCAACCGGACTCTTTACTAATCACTCATGCCTTCTTCCCCTATCGGCTGCGTTTCAACATTACTACGATTCCGGATATTAAGGGTGGCGAAGGAAAGCTGAAGTTACCCTTTTTTATTCCCTCCACAACAGATTCACGCTGGCTTACTCCTTGTCAATTTACAATGCATAGGCTCCCAGATAACAGTGGTGTGCTGCTCTCCTCTAAGCTACATCGTTCCAACTCACTATATTCTATACAAATCTTTCATCCACGGTACTTATGATTCTGCGATGCTTTCTTAACAGCAACATTCCATCTCTTTCTAGATCGTCCTTCTTCACCTTCTTTTTCAAACCAATAAATTATCTTACTTTCGTTGCCTTGTCAATTCCAAATGCCCACACCCCTTTAATAACTCCTAGATGTTCCTGCTTCTACAACTCTATTTATTACTGACTTGCTCAAAACTATCTTTACATACATTTACAACGCCTCAGTATAAATAATTGTTGGTAACGCTTGCAGTGGTGACACTCATCCCATGACGGCAACCATGACGCTACACTGGGATAGGTATCGCTCGCGTAGGTTCCGCAAACAGGGCCACTCGATCAAGCAATCACCACCTTAAGACTGTACTCCCCTAGACATAAGGATGACTGTGGTGACACTCACAAAGCCACAATTATGTTCATACACACACACACGCACGCACACACACACACACGGTCCGCTAGCGTAGTGGTTAGCGCACTCAGCTCACAACTGAGGGGGCCAGGGTTCGATCCCCTGGGCGGACGGAGATTATTTGGGTGGGTCTCCTTTCACGTGTAGCCTGTGTTCACCTAGCAGTGAGTAGGTACGGGATGTAAATCGAGGAGTTGTGACCTTGTTGTCCCGGTGTGTTGTGTGTGAGTGGTCTCGGTCTAACCCAAAGATTGGTCAGTATGAGCTCTGAGCTCTTTCCATAGGGGGACGGCCGGCTGTCTCGAGAGACCAGCAGCAGACTGTACAGTGAATTACACACACACACACACACACACACACACACACACACACACAAAGACTCACGCATAACTGTCGATAAAATTGTACTGGACAATGTCGCGGTGTGTGTTCGCTTCTTCGTTTACGGCGCGCTGTTGTTCGGCGTCTAGGGTGGCGCCCAACACGAAGACAGTCCTGTCAGAATGTACAGTTAAGTTATGCCAACATGTATACTATGCAGCGTGGTACTCCGGCTCCGTGGACGCCAAGGGGTTGGATGAAAATAATAATTTATAGAGTGAGTCAGGGTTTCATTATATATATATATATATATATATATATGTATATATGTATATGTATATGTATATGTATATATATATATATATATATATATATATATATATATATATATATAGATGTATATACATATATATATATATATATATATATATATATATATATATATATCATAATCGTTATAACATGCAAAATGCTACATTGAAACACTATACTCAGTGGCTAAGTTGATATTCTGAAAAATACAAAAAGGAATGCATTTCTATGAGTAAGGCCACGCGATGCAACTCACTTGAGGTGGGTGTGAGGGTACCAAGCAGCACGGGCCCAGGTGTCCCTGATGAAGGTCCTGCGCTTGCCCTGACCCACGGCGGACACCACGAGGGCTATGGCGAGGGGCGGTGGGTCAGCGGTGAGGCACACGTGGTCAGGGTCGTGCCGCCACTGCACCTGTTCAGGGATGAGGTTCACCTTCGATCTCCTTGTCAGATTCAGTCGCTTGCGAGAGAAGATGAACCTGACGAAGGAACACACGTACACATGCAGCAACATTTACTCTAAAGTTCTTCTAAAGAGAAATTCTGGAGGCAGTTAAAAAAAGACTAGGAAGCCCTTAAACAACACCTTTTGTAGAGTCTATGCTGACCACCAAGTATGGATGATTGTGACCTTATAGTTTTGTGGTCCCCTCCCCAGATGGGGACTCCGAGGCTGGGCGTGGTGAAGCCATTATAAAAAAAAATTGAGTTGAAGGTGTAAAAGCGTAAGGTGCATGTAGTGTTACGTAAGTAGTAGTAGAATTTGTCTTTAGAGGGCAGGCTGCAGCTGCTCTCTTGTGTAAGCAAGACACTAAGGGAACCGGGAAGAGAGGACACGGAATCACTAAGTCCGCAGCACCGCCTACATTCCCGTAAGTACCTCTCCTGGAGTATTTCACCGGGCGGCAGGTGTCTACTGTCTACTCCATACATGGCTTCACAAATACTATATAGAATCTTTTCATTACTTGTGGCCATTACTTGTGGCTTTCTTACTTGCAGCTGTGCACCGATTACTCTTTTTAAGATTATTACTACTGATTACACCCAGGTCTATTTCCTGTTTACCATCGAGCTCCTGATCTCGCATCTTGTAGTTGAAATGTAGGGTATCTCCTCATTTCATATCTTATCATTTGCTTCAAAACATTTAAACAACTAATTGTGATAAACTGATAGACGCTTCCTGGTATAGTGGACCACCGCTAACATCTTTTACACACACACACACACACACACACACACACACACACACACACACACACACACACACACACACACACACACACACACACACACACACACACACACACACACACACACACACACACACACACACACACACACCACACACACACACACACACACACACACACACACACACACACACACACACACACACACACACACACACACACACACACACACACACACACACACACACACACACACACACACACAGACACAGACACAGACACACACACACACACACACACACACACACACACACACACACACGACTCACTTAAAACGGTGTGGGTGGCGGAGAGGGTCATAGTTGGTGGCAAAGGACGAGAAGCTGCCAGCGGAATATGTCCCGTTTTCTTGACTCTTCAGCAGCTCTTCCTGCAGGAGTGACTCGTCTTCCACCATCCCCTGGAAATCCACAGCCTCACCGCTCCACGGCCACTCCACCTGGATGATCTGCGCTGGCCTGAGGAAACCAAACGCCTTCTATGTAGTAGCTAGTCACTAAATTATTCCCATTAGAGTGAAAATGTCATTCTTAGGCCAGCATACTCTGGTTCAGGTGTTAAGCAAACATTTCAGGTAGATGGGTTCACACGATACGTAACATCAAGTATTTTGTCAACTTTCCACGGACAAGCAGAGCTCTCGTTATGTGGTAAGATAACTGGCTAGATAAACTGATGTGTGTGTGTGTGTGTGTGTGTGTGTGTGTGTGTGTGTGTGTGTGTGTGTGTGTGTATGTGTGTGTGTGTGTGTGTGTGTGTGTGTGTGTGTGTGTGTGTGTGTGTGTGTGTGTGTGTGTGTGTGTGTGTGTGTGTGTGTGTGTGTGTGTGTGTGTGTGTGTGTGTGTAAGTAAGTAAGTAAGTAAGTAGAAGGTAAATATTTATTGTTATCAATATATGCACATATACAAAGTTAAGTAGGATAATTAAGTAGCTATAGTCTGTCAAGTCGATGCTCCCTGACAGACGAAAATTAATAATAATGCAGACATGCCTAAACCTTAATCATATCAAAAGAAGTAAAAAAAGAAATTGTTATTATATAACTTATGTAGAGACAATCAAAAGAAAATAATTGATTTTACAATAATTATACTTAAATGTTAACGTACGTAGAGGTGAAAAAAATTCAGAAGTATGCAATCGAGCTGTTTGAGTTCAATGTCCTCATATAACACAGTTGTCCTCTTTCTATATGTGGCGAACAACGGTCCTGTATCCAATTTAGGCATGAATGTGGGTAATATATACGGAGGCGGTGCATAGAACTTATCCGCATGGAAAGTGATGGAAATGTATATGATAGAGACTGAGTGTCAGGTGTTTCCAATGACATGTAAAGAATTATTACACAATACCAATTATTATATAACACCACCTAGACGTCACACCTGTGCTGCTATGGGTCGCTGCCGAATTGTATGTTAATGGCGAATAACAGAACGCTGAAAGGTATTTGAAGGATTAACAAATGGCTAATCTGTGTAAAAATTTAATAAGGAGACAAACATCATAATTTTAAAAAAATATACAAGTCTATGCAATCTACAGATAATAAAACGGTAAATGTTAATGTTCCAGTTGTGGTAAGGAGGACCAGTTAAGGCAAAACCATTTCAAATGTTTGTCATAACAACTGATCTGTTGTAAAAACTACCAACCTTGTTACTGAGAAAGAGATACTTCAATTACAGTGACAAAATCCTTACTCAGAATGATGTCGCAGGAGCGCGATTAACAATAGAAGAATCTTAATCATGAAATACTTAGTTATCAAGTAGCCACGTTATCGTTAACCTCTGCATTATAACACCTGCTGTTCCTACTGTTCTCCTTCCTTCTCTCCACTACCTGGCAGTAATAATACCTTATACCAAAACACCAATATGTACAGAAGCATAACCATCGCCCTCACCACCTCTTACCTGGGCATGAAGAAGAAGGTGAGAAGGAAGGCAAGCATGGTGATCGCCATCCATCCAGGCGAGAAAAGGCGCAGCCTCCACACTGTGTACACCGCCAAGCCACGCCACGCCACGCCACGCCACGCCAGGTGAAGAAAGAAAGGTGAAAATGATGATACTGATGATAATAACAATAGTACTAGTAATGATAATAATGATAATAATGATGATATTTATTAATATTAAAAATAATAACAAAAATTATAATAATGATACTACTACTACTACTACTACTACTACTACTAATAATAATAATGATAATAATGATGATGATACTAATAATAATAATAATAATAATATCGAAGACGTCCCGAACACACAATATCAATATAAAATCAAATAAAAGTCACCATACATAAAACATAATGCAATGAGAAGCTGTCTAGCGTAGGCCTACTAAGATAATCCTGTCCTTACCTAATGAACCCTTCCAAGAGAGTCTGGCATCAATTAACTTACTAAATAAAATAAAAAACTTAGAGCGTTTCAGAATTCTCAAAGGATTTACGAACCTTGACACGAACAAGATGCTTCAAATTAGTGACTTATGAAGAACGAGAGGTAACGAAACAAAACTAAGATGATACAAATTCAACTAAACTGCACTAAATATCTCTATCAACACACGCCTTTCCTAGTGCAGTGTAACACAATGAATTCGTTTAAAGCAAACTTAACCACCACAAGGTCTCTGCAAGTAATTTTGGACCCAGCTTCTCTACATCATTCTCTTTAAGATGCATGTTATTCCAGGTTAAGGTTAAGGACACACACACACACACTCTCTCTCTCTCTCTCTCTCTCTCTCTCTCTCTCTCTCTCTCTCTCTCTCTCTCTCTCTCTCACTTCCCAGCATCTCCCTCTCACTTCCAGCATCTCCCTCTCACTTCCAGCATCTCCCTCTCACTTCCAGCATCTCCCTCTCACTTCCAGCATCTCCATCTCACTTCCAGCATCTCCATCTCACTTCCAGCATCTCCCTCTCACTTCCAGCATCTCCCTCTCACTTCCAGCATCTTCCTCTCACTTCCAGCATCTTCCTTTCACTTCCAGCATTACACTGACTCACTACCCACAATCACTTCCCACTCCCATCCCCACCCCCTCGTCGCTCTCTCACTGCCACTCACTCGTGCTCCACACTCACTCCCCGAGCCACGGCCTCGGCACCAACACTGCCGCCCAGCAGCTACTGGCGATCAATACACACACAACCCACTCACGCACACACACACACACACACACACACACACACATACGCATACGCACACGCACACACACACGTACACACACACACACACACACACACACACACACACACACACACACACACACACACATACACAGACAGACCCTCGCACACATTCCCACCAAAGCACACGCACGTACGTGAGCACAAATACTCAAAGGGATAACTGTGTGAGCTTGTGCGTGCGCACAAGCTCACACATGGACGCAAGCGCGCCCGCATACATACACACGCACTCACACACTCAGAAATATACACGTGGGCGCAAAAAGAAGAACAAATAAATAACAATTAATAAACAATGATGTACAGAAATATACAAGCATTAAAACAAAACACAGACACTTCAAAACACTTAAACAAGAACACATAACTCAACTAAACAAGCGACATGCAAATACAAATAAAACACACACACACACACACACACACACACACACACACACACCTATCTTCGCTGGAGACTTGAAGAACATGGGATATTTCCTACGAGTCGCCGACAGGGATGCCATGTCTCGTCTGTTGGCCGTGTTTCCGTCTTTCCCTCCCATGCGTTCTAACAAGGATGCAGCTGCGCCAATTGCCTCGGTCTAGCCAATAGTAGGCTTGTTATATGTAACGTCCTATTTGGTTATGTGGAGGGACATTCAACTAGGTCATTAGCAATGCAGAACCTCCAATGTTCAGTCGTCTCAGCACTCACCACGAACATTTATCATGATATTCTTGGGGTTTGGGCTCGACGTCCTGCAAAAAAAAACAAAAATTCATGTGAGCAAGCAGAGAAAAGGATAATGATGCCTTGCAAGACTACAGATGCTAAGGTCGCTCAGATAGGCACACAGCGGCAAAATTCATGGTGGAAACATTTTATAGAACTTCTTTGGTCCACTTCTCATCTCTATCCTTCCTTTATTTATCATTTGCCTTCTATTAAAAAACTATCTGCCACCATCTTGCAATGTCCTCCTTTTAGCAGCTAAATCACTGGTTCTACTGGACAATCTTCCTTCTTCTTGAGTCTATTATACGTTACTTTTATGTATTCAATTTTATCACTGCTCCTTCACTCGCCAATCAAACCAGCGACTACTCTTTCCTCTATTCAATCTTCCCTTTCTTATATTGCTACAGCTGCAACGCAATAAACGCCAGCGCCATCACCACACACACTGCATTACAATTCTCCATTAAATTCGTAATCCTCAGTTTTGATTACGGCCACCAAATAACAATCTATTAATTAACATCACGAGCCCAAATTGACTTCCTACCTGTATTGTTGGGTTAACACCTAGTGAAGGATCAGCCTACCAAGCCTGCGGTCGTATGAATGAACACCACCGAAGCAGCGGCTCTTATGTAACTTTGACGGTACCTATGTTACCGCGGCCAACAGTCTAATCCAGTTCAGCACACACACACATGTGTGTGTGTGTGTGTGTGTGTGTGTGTGTGTGTGTGTGTGTGTGTGTGTGTGTGTGTGTGTGTGTGTGTGTGTGTGTGTGTGTGTGTGTGTGTGTGCGTGCGTGTGTGTGTGTGTGTGTGTGTGCGTGCGTGCGTGTGTGTGTGTGTGTGTGTGTGTGCGTGCGTGTGTGTGTGTGTATGCGTGTGTGTGTGTGTGTATGTGTGTGTGTGTGTGTGTATGCGTGTGTGTGTATGCGTGTGTATGTGTGTGTGTGTATGCGTGTGTGTGTGTGTGTGTATGCGTGTGTGTGTGTGTGTGTATGCGTGTGTGTGTGTGTGTGTATGCGTGTGTGTGTGTGTGTATGCGTGCGTGTGTGTGTGTGTATGCGTGCGTGTGTGTGTGTGTATGCGTGCGTGTGTGTGTGTGTGTATGCGTGCGTGTGTGTGTGTATGCGTGCGTGTGTGTGTGTGTGTGTGTGTGTGTGTGTGTGTGTGTGTGTGTGTGTGTGTGTGTGTGTGTGTGTGTGTGTGTGTCACAAAATATATTTATATGTAAAATTATGGAGCGTTTGTTACACAAACCTATTGAAGGAAACCAGTGTCATTCTGATTTAATTATGAGTCAGATAACAAAACACACGAATAAGCACAAATATCTGACTCCACACTAATGTTGGATCCGTCTCGCCAGACCATGCATGAGCTGTGAGACACGTCAGTAAATATCTCTCGTGTACCAGCCCTGGATATAACAACCTATCTAAAGTTTGATATCTTTCGCCACTATAGAAGGTGTAATGCAACATTACTATTATCTAACTTCTTTATATTATGCTCTGAATGAATGAAAATGGCCAAATTATGTAACCACCACTTCGCATTTAATTCTTTTGTCACAATCTTTCCTTCTTCACCCCCCCACCCCCACCCCAGCACCATCCGATCCGCTGCTCTTCTCCCTGTACGGCGCCGCAGGGATGCAGAGAGGCCCTACAGCATTACCATCCTCCACTACGAGTCTGTTTGCCTACACAAATACTCGTACCGTCGGCAGGGCCTCATGGTTCGGAGGCACAACGTTGTCTCTGCCCGTCTGCGGCTGGCACCGTGGGTGGCACCGTGGCAGATTGCCGGGGTGGAAGGCGAGCCTTCCTTCACAGAGTGTCGGCTGTGCGCCGCGCCACGAGCCGACACACTACAACACTACTGCCTGGTCTGCCCCACTGTCCGTCACATGCTGCCCCAAGGCCAACCACTTGATGTGGTTTGTAAATAGCTACTAGACCACAATGTTTTGGAGAACATTTTGTTACGCCACCCTCGTTTTGGTGGGTGGAAATAGTTTATCGTGCCCTGCGTGGCATGTACCTTTTTTGTGTGATTCTGTGTTCTGCTGTTTTATATGTTTATGTGTGTGTGTGTGTGTGTGTGTGTGTGTGTGTGTGTGTGTGTGTGTGTGTGTGTGTGTGTGTGCCCGTAGACATTGTTGTATTGTTAGCCGTATACTTGTGTCCTGAATTTAACCCATTGTCTGGTGCTTCGGCGTAATAAATTTATCAAATCAAACACCAGCACCATCACCCCACTGTGACTTGCCGTGCAGCTGCATCTGTGGTGTGGTGGAACATCCTCACCACTGATGTGGACGTGTGGCGATTGTCCACACAACACATGAAGGTTGCCATCCACATGTGGTTTCGTCTCCACCCTCCATGAAACATTCAAGTGTGTGTACTATTTCAATTGTGTTTTATATGCACTATTTAATAAAAAAAATAATTGTGCTTTATCATTGTATTGTATCAATACTATGTGTTTCAAGATAATTACTTAATGAAAAAAGTATTTTAGCATGTAGAGATAGACCCAAAATTGTACATATGTATGAACCTAAGCTTAAAAAAGAGAAAGAGAGAGAGAGAGAGAGAGAGAGAGAGAGAGAGAGAGAGAGAGAGAGAGAGAGAGAGAGAGAGAGAGAGAGAGAGAGACTAATACAATGAAACAAACAAGACAGGGAACCACATCACCCGAAAAGAATAATAATTATCGTCCCAAGGTGACCAAAAGGACAACGTACTTTCAAACTCCGCCCCGAGGCCCACCAACCAAAATTCCACCAATCCTGTGCCTTCAGGTGGATGGAGGGCGGGGGCCCCATTTTCTGCATCATATCATACAGGTGGCCGGTCGGATTGGACATCTGGTATATCTATACGTAACAAGGTTTGATACACAGGTGTTACAAAAAATAAGTCTTCCCTGACCACATGTGTTCTATTCACATCTCTTTGTGGCTGAAAAAATGCAGTTTGACGAAGAAAACAAAGATATCATTCATGATGTATTGTGGAATGCTGTGACTCGCGATGGTTGTGCTTTTCAGTTAAATCAGCGTTATTTTTGTTGCGCATACACAGTGACACGATTTTGAGAAGTTTGACTTACTAAGACAAAAGAGAAGCTCGCGCCTTTTGTGTATTTACGAGAAGGAATAACAACCACGCCTATTGTCCATGATGACGGCAGGAAAGTCAACACAAAACCAGAGTCAAAGTTTGGAGGTCATTCCATCATTTGAAAATCAAATAGATAGCCATGAAAACACTATCTCTTTTGATTCATATGTATGGTTGGCAAACTGTTCAAACCGACGCTCCACTCAACAGCAACAGACATCCTTAAAAACGTCAGCAACCTGCAAACGTCATCCACGCACAAGGGGATCGAGAAACCAACCGGAATGGTGGGCGAGGGGATGCGAGTTATGTCAACAGAAGGATACTGAGGTAAGTCGCTAGGTAGGAGGAAAAAAAAAAATAGGTGAGGGAGGACAGAGTGGTTGGCGTGACAAAGGTAGATGCATAAGACAGTGTCTTATGCACTCCTGGTCTCCTGGTCTATACTCGTGTTTACTGTACTCGCAGGAAGAGACAAATGGGAGCATTGGCAATGGATACAACGCACTAAGCAGCGCAGTCTGTTCCTCCACGGGGCTCGCACACACCAGGACACTCTTGATCCAGGTGACGGCACGTACAATAAACATGGCAGTGATCTTGGAAAAGGTAACTACACTGATGGCTTATGCCGTGAGGCCTTGATGTTGAAGTGACTGAGCAAAGGCAATAAATGGATACAATATAGCACCGTATCAGTTAGGGACAGCAACACAGGCAAAGAGGAGTCCATTCTTGGGTACTTCAGAAGCTACCGAGGATAAAGTAGACATGTACATCAATGGTATTTTTCCTCCAAACATAATCTATGCCAGAGCTCTTTAGGCTTCTATAACCCTATCCGAGTTTTAAATGAGTGCAGTAGATCTAAATAAATAATGTGAAGGGAAACGTATATAAAAATGATAATCAACGCGTAACAGACACAGGACTGATAAAAATGTTCATCCTGTAAATATCTGATAACTCTTAGAAAATAGGAAGCAAACTAAGAAAACCGAACGCAACACGTGATTCCGTGGCACAACCATTCATGAAGACACCCTTTAGGCCTTTGAGTTTAAGTTAGCAACGGTGGTGGCGAGGGCGGCTGGGCTGGGGTGCAGTGGTGGCTGCAACATAATAATGGTGAGTGTGAGGCCAGCAGGGAGTAGTCGGGAGGGAGAGCCCGAGTGGGAAGGTCGCCGTCGCTCTGCTTTGCCCCGCCCACACGTTGCTGCTGCTTTCCCTGGTGCGGGCACGACTGGCACGCGCGGTGCACCCTCGCTCTCTTCCTCACTCAGCTGGTGGCGACAGTAGCTCCTTCGCGATATTTTTTACATTTGTGGTTTAGCACAAGTGGGATGACACACAGTACCTAAGCCACAGACCGTCCTTCAGTTTGGAGGGTGAGGCGGGGTAAGAGGTTGGACTCCACGCCGCTCAAACACAAGTACACCAGCCTCGCTACGGTATTAAGAACCTTTCAAGATGATGCTGGCAGTGCTGATTGTCGTCTCAAGCTGCTGCGGTGAGTGTTAGCTGCTGCCTCCTGCATGTGAACCCCGGTGTGGTGCTGAACACTTCACACCTCACTCTCTCAATAGTCGATGGCACGATGAGAGTGTGTGTGTGTGTGTGTGTGTGTGTGTGTGTGTGTGTGTGTGTGTGTGTGTGTGTGTGTGTGTGTGTGTTATTCATCATGGTCTTGGTCTGGATGATCTATGGGTAAGGCTGAGACCCCTCACACATCACACCTCCCCATCAAAGGGAACAGTAACCAGGGTTGGAGTAATTACAAGTCAAATTCTCAATTACAATTACAATTGCTTACAATTTAGAATTACAATTATAATCATAATTACTTCTGTGAAATTCAATTACAATTACAATTACTGCAAAAGAAAAATGATTTTAATTACAATTACAAATTCCCAACTTAAAAAAAAAAAATTTGGTTAAAAGTAAAAACACATGTATTGTGTGAATTTCTTATGGAAATGGAGTATAATACTGACAAGAGTTACATAACATTTACTGTGAGATTGGTTTTAATAATAAGAATATAAATTATCATCACATTCATTAGAGTTACTATTAAAGGAACTGTTGTCCTTGCTACTACAATTATAATTACAATTACAATTACATAATTTTCTGTAATTAATTAAATGTCAATTAAACTACAATTACAATTACTCCAACTCTGACAGTAATCACTCCGTCAGTGAACAATCTTTAGCGAGACTCGAACCCACGTCTACCGGCCTTGCTGGTTATAGGCGGGGACGATAACCATTGACTCACAGGTGTGTGTGTGTGTGTGTGTGTGTGTGTGTGTGTGTGTGTGTGTGTGTGAATAAGAAATTGCAAATCACCCAAATCACTCTGTCCTTTACAGGCTTCAAATTTAACAAAACAAAGTGCATGCAATTTATACCATCGAACACCTGCATCGGAAAAAAAAGGTGTTTAAACATAACAAAAAATAGTGTGTTCAGTATGTTATGCGGTAATACTACGTCTCAACGTTTCTGTTACACCCACCCACACACACACACACACACACACACACACACACACACACACACACACACACACACACTCGCATGCGCCCGCACACATGTATGCACGCAAACAAAAAAATATCGACATTAGGATTAGGAGGCGACAACCAGTCTTCTGGGAAAGCGAATAATACTGTAAAACATTAGTGACCATGAGTTATTACACTGAAAGTTGCCTCACTCAAGCCTGATGAGCTGCTGACACACGTCCCTAACAATGTCTGGGGACCACCTCACACACAGGGGATGACCACACCAAGTACACAATGCAACCTATTCACATCCTGCCCCGCCAACACGTCATCACTCACCCACCCTTACGCAACACAATGTGCCATCATGTTATGAAATAATATGTGATTTTTTTTTATTGTGCTCATAGGACCAGGAGTCACTAATTCGGAGTCTATGAGATGAGATTATAAACGTAGTCAATCTCCACCTAGTACGTACATGCTCACGGCCCTAAATTTTTTCCTGTCGTGCCTAATAATCATGGCGAGTAATATTAACCCTTAACGTACACACAGGAATTATTTATTCATATATAACATTGCGTATTTGCAGAACAAAAAATAAATTAAGCGAAAGAAAATGAAAACTACAGCAGTGTTAACATTACGTGCACTTTCTCCTCCTCCACCTTTCTACTTCTGTCTCATAAATTTCTCGCAATCAGCTCCTCGAGAAAGGAAGGAAGGAAGGAAGGAAGGAGGGAAGGAGGAGCCGTAGGACGATGAGATAGAGCGAGTAGCGCTATTCTATGGGACCCTCACCTCGATAGCAACACTTCCCTTCCGTCGCAACGGCAAAAAATTGGGAGACGAGGCGAGGACGGAAACCTGGAACGGTGGGCGGTAGTGAGGCGAGGGAAAGGAGAGGAAGATGGGCGAGGAAGGCAGGGAGTTAGTTAGGCCTAGGTTTCCTATATCAACGTGTGTGTGTGTGTGTGTCTCTCTCTCTCTCTCTCTCTCTCTCTCTCTCTCTCTCTCTCTCTCTCTCTCTCTCTCTCTCTCTCTCTCTATTGACGTAGGTAGGCTTAAGTCCCACCCTAAGTCAACCTTCCCATGCACCACTTACCATACACACCCACGCTAACCTCCCACCGCCCACCTCAAACACGCTATCCACCCTACATGAACTGCCACATCAAGACAGTTTTTATCATTATTACCACCTCCATTACTTCAATTTCGTGTCAATGTAATCGCTCTAGAGGACAACTTAAGCCTAACGAGCTGTTTTCGCCATGCTTTTAATGCTGCTGACTGACTGACTGACTGTCCTTTGGCTGTGGTGTGTAATAGAAAGATTTAGTATAAGTGTAAGAGAGGGAGGGAGGGAGAGAGGGAGGGGAACGGTGGGAAAGGAATTGAAGGATAGAAAATGACAGTTAAGGTCTCATGGGAAGGAGAGAGGAAGACATTAATTGAATGAAAAAAATGGGAAGGAAGGCGAGATGACGAAGGAGGATAAGGGAGAGTATTTAATAAAGAGGAGGAAAGAAAGAGGGTCAGAGAAGAAGGAGATCCCACCCCACCTGCGTTACCCACAATCCTCTGGTATAAGGATTAGGGCGCTACTGACACGGTAACTCCAATTGACTGACCACCGACGACCCGCCACCACCCCCAAGAAGAAGAAAAAGGAGATAAACCTCAACCCTCCCCATTATAAGCTGCTGGGAGGGTCACGTTCTTGGCCCAGATGTTCAGTGCAGTGCAGGTGTCTAGTTTAAAGGTACTTCTCTCTGCATTGGCTCAGTTTATGAAGCTTTTTAGGGTTATGTAGACGGCCAAGTCAAGTGGATTTGGGGAATGCAGTAATGTAGGCATGTGACTGAGTGTTTTTGAATGTATTATTTGTGTGTGATTTCCTTTAGAGCTTTCTACCGCTTCAATAGGAGACAAAATTATTTTAGTTCATAAAGAAGAAATGAAATGAAAGTACACGCACAGTACATTAAACACTTAGATTCACCGAAGTTTGTTTTAATGAAGCAGATGATTCACGGGAAGCTTTAAAATTCTGTCTTAAGAAGAAGAATTGAAATTGCTTTCATTATCATTATCATCTTTAGTTTTATTCATTGTCATTATCCAATTTCCTCCTTAGCTTCTTTTTCACGTCATTGAAGAGATTTAGATAACTTTTTTTTTCTTCTTCATCCTCTTCCCTATTTTTTCCTCACTGCAACTACTCCTCTTCCTTGATCCAACCACAGTCCTCCTCACCCACCCACACTTCCCCTCCTTTCTTCCTCCTTCCAAATTAATTTTATTCTATCCCACATCTTTTAGTCACACATTCATACCTTCCTATAACTTTCTCCTTTATATCATCACTCTACCATCTTTTTCTTTTCTATATATCCTTCTAACCCTTGCCGCCGGTAGGCTTACTGGAGGCCTTAGATGTTTTGGTCTCCGCCCGTTAGTAGCGCGGGTTTTAGATTCTTTATAGTGACGCCTCGTTTTTCTTCGTTCTCCACTTTCCTTCCCTCTATAAGTCACGCACCATATATTCTCCCATTGCATTTCCTCTATAAACGACTGTGATTGATTGACGCTGACCCGAGTCCTCACGCAGACCAACACTCCCCTACGACGTCACACACTCTCCGTGAATCAAAGCGACACATAAATTAGTGGACATAAAAAGGATAACGAGAGGGTGTTGAGTGCCAGTTAATGATTGAAGAGTGGGTGTGTGTGTAGCCTATATTCTTTTTTTAATTTGTTTTAATTCTCTCTCTCTCTCACACTTATTGTTGCGGTTGCTGCTTCAATAATAATAATAATAACAACAATAATAATAATAATAGTAATAATAAAAACAATAATAATAATAATAATAATAATAGATAATATTTCACTATTACTATAATTTCAGGAACAAAAAAAGAGACTAAGTGGTATAGGGGTTAGCGTGCTCGGTCCACATCCTGGGTTCGAATCCCATGTAGAGCAGAAACAATTCGTTCTGGTTTCCTTTCAGGCTGTAGCATGCGTCATTCACCACAGTCTTGCGGATCACGCGCTGGACTCGTGATCGTCAGCTTTTACCCTTAAGGAGAGAGTTTACAGCTCATTATAGCCATCCTCTTGCTCAAAGGGGACAGTAAGTGTTTGGTCATCAGTGAAACTTTACATCTTGAGCAAAGTTTCATTGATGACCAAGCAATGCGTCTGTCTAGGATATAGTGCGTAATGATTTATCTTCCAAGTGGCAGCGACTTTGGTTTTCCGATAATCACAAGTAACACCACGCCACTGTAGCGCCGGACCGTCACCGTCACCGAGGCGG
>JAPQNM010000003.1:963042-1013042 GCA_029783475.1 Metacarcinus magister | reverse complement strand
ATAATTTTCATTCTCTTTCTCCTCCTCTTCTTTTTCTTCTTTCTTTTTTCTTCTTCTTCCTCATTCTTCTCCACATAATTTTCATTCTCTTTCTCCTCCTCTTCCTTCTCTTCTTCATTTTTTTTCCTCTTCCTCATTCTTCTCTCCCTCTTTCTCCTTCCACACATTACACATATACAATTCCGTCTCTTCACCTTTCCCTCCCTTCCTCCTGCCACCATCACTAACTGAGATGGAGAAGGTCAGGTTAGGTCAGGTTAGGTCAGGAGCAATAAGTACCAGACCCAACCTCACCCGATAACCGATAACGTCACCGATAACGTCACTAAACTAAAAAGAAGGGAAGAAAATGTAAACCTAGTAAATCGGACGTTATCGAGGAGATTGTATGGTAAAAAATACACATTAAATCGATAAATAGATAAATAAATAAATAGATAAATAATATATACAAAAAAGTAAGAAAATAAATCACAACAGAATCAAAACCAACATTAGCATTAACAGAAAAAAACGGAAAACATTATACAAATCAGATCCGTTAAGTGAATATAAGTATGTATGAATGTATGTCCGTTTGTATGTCAGTGACTCCTCTTTTTTCCTCCCACCAAACGCTGCTCCACCTGCCATCAGCCCATCCACCTCTTATCCCCCTTGAGCTTCTTCCTTCCACCCTTACATCCATCCACCTTCCCTTGCCATACCAGCTACACCATCTGGGTCAACACCTGGCGGCAAATGTTAACACTATCTACCTACGTCCTTAGAAACTAGATCTCTCTCTCTCTCTCTCTCTCTCTCTCTCTCTCTCTCTCTCTCTCTCTCTCTCTCTCTCTCTCTCTCTCTCTCTCTCTCTCTCTCTCTCTCTCTCTCTCTCAGGTTTCGGAAATGTCACCAGTCTTTCTTCATAAATTAAAAGAATAACTCAAAAATTGCCAGGCAGAATATACGAGGTAAATAAGTCAACACAAAAAAAAACAGGCATATTATACGCGGTAAGAAGATACAGAGAAGAAGAGGAAGAGGAGGAGGAGTAAGAAGAGGAGGAGGAAGAAGAGGAGGAGGAAGAAGAGGAGGAGGAAGAAGAGGAGGAGGAAGAAGAGGAGGAGGAGGAGAAGTGCTCTGCAACGTACTTACTTACATAAATATATACGTATAATTATGTAATCTGAGTAGTTGCTAGTGAATTAATCTCCTTCCCCTGTAGGGTGGTCCTCCTCCTCTTCCTCCTCCTCCTCCTCCTCCTCCTCCTCCTTCTTCTCCTCCTCCTCCTCCTCCTCCCATACGCACTTCTTCATTATTTCTGCGCCTCCTCCTCTTACTTCCTCTTGGCGTGTTACCTTACCATTTAAAAAGTATCCTCTTTCTCTCTCTCTCTCTCTCTCTCTCTCTCTCTCTCTCTCTCTCTCTCTCTCTCTCTCTCTCTCTCTCTCTCTCTCTCTCTCTCTCTCTCTCTCTACGTGCTACCATTGCCAGTAATTTTCAACTGTCACATCAACGTCAGGGAGTCGATGGTACGCTGCTCTCTAATCACCTGACACACAAGCTTTCTTTTAAGAGATGCAACGCGATAATAATAAATAATAATGTAAATATAACTTCGGAGGAATTTGGGAAAAAGTAATATGGCAGCAGACCACACTTGTTTGCTTATAGAGTTATTGATTAGGTAAGGTATATTCATTTGGTTTTGTGTATAGTGTATGTATGCAGCTTCTATGAGAACTGTATACACACAAAAAGTCTAGGGTATAATAATCAGTTTTCAATTAGGAAACCATTCATTAAGGGTAAGTTAGATATAGGTTGACAGGGAAATATAGTTAAGGATTTTTTTTTTTAACGTTTTTTGTTGTCCCTTAACCAGTAAACTTTGAATGTAAAAAAAAAGAAAAAAAATATTCGTGGGTGAAATTATCGCCTGAGCATGTCGATAAAACAAACAAACACAACCCTTTTAAAATCACACACAAAAAAAACTGCTTGTAACTTAACCACTAAAAATTGATTACCACGCTCACCACAAACACCAGGACCAAAGATTAAGGAGGAAGTAAACCCAATTTGGCAAAAGTAAAATGGATACAGATTCCAAGTATAAAGGTCTGACTAAGAGGTGCAAAAGTATGAAAGAATTAACATACCTGGAAAACTACTCCATGACTCACACACTAGTAGTCTCAACACGGAAGGTAAATGGAACTCATGGAATTGTGGAATCATATGTTTGAATCTATACTTGTCTGTCTATCTGTCTGTCTCTCTCTCTTTCTCTTTCTCTTTTCTTTTTCTCTCTCTCTCAGTTATGTTTACGGGTTTATTTCCTCCGCCTTCCTCGTCCTCTTAACTTCCATATGAAAGAGTAACGGTCGTGCTATAGAGGCTATCCATGTATCCCACGTGCACGGAAGCAGCTCCCACACACCCTTACACCCGCTCACCGCCCACCTTCATGATGTCCGCTGCGGGGGTTGAGTTAAGTTCTCCTTGGGTGTGTGTGCAAGGAATAGGGCAATGAGCAGACTGAATGAGCCACACGGAATCTTTAAAAAATGTCAAGGGCACAATGTTTATGAGACAATTTCAAGAAGCAACACGGAAAAAAAAACTCTACAGAAATGTGTGGTATAGTCAAGTTAGGAGAAGCAAACTGGGCATCTGCACCATTGTGGAACTACCCGGATACCCAGGAATCTCTCTATAGACATGAGGATGAAACGTAATTCACGGTCGGTAATTTATTATTATTATTATTTTTGTTTTTTTAATGTCTTCGTTCTATGGCGCCGATGAGCGTTGAATGGTCGTCTTCCTCCCGTAAGTAGCGTAGGTTAGATTTTTGAAGTGAGGATAATGATGGCAGCATATGGGTGATCTTTGGACACTCGGGGATTTTCGTAATTATAGAAAAGTGGTCAGCCCGTTGCCAGACTCGAACTAAGGACTCTGAGCTCGTCTTGTCCACACGCTAGCCACTAGACCACCGCCGGTACATTACAAACAAAAAAAACAACCCAGAATATATACGTACTGGTAGTGTTTTTGAGATTCTTTTACTAGTTCAAGGTATGTATTATTTCAATGTATATAAAGGTATACTAAGTTTATCCATATCATGAACGTTGGTGTGTTGTGTGCAAGTCCACCTGTCTCTATCTGTCTCTGTCTCAGTCATTCGCGGGGTTGGATTCGGTGAAATGTTTACGTTGGCGGGTAATTTTAACCACCGCGATATGGTACATGAGTTAGTGATATTATTACTAACTTATACACTATATACATAGCTTATAATACAATAAAGAAACGACCTAGTATCTGAATGTGGTGGTGAAAACACACACACACACACACACACACACACACACACACACACACACACACACACACACACACACACTTTAAAAGGAACTGGAGTGAATAAAAGTGATACTGCCGTGAATTTGATATTTAAACCATATCATAATTTCATGCCGAAGGAAATGGCACGATGTTTTTTCTTCATCATTACTACACCAACCACTGTGATGACACCCTGCGAGTGTAAGTAAGTAAGGTGAAGAAGGAACAATGAGCCTCGTGCAGAGAATGATGAGGGTCTGATATCCGTGTGTGGTGGGACTCCGCGTAGTACATGTGTTCATGACGAAATAGTATTAGTCATTTCATTGCAATATAAACGTAAACAATTACAAGCTACAGCACAAAAGCAGAAGTCTTGGTTAAAAAATGGATCTTGCGGCGTCCCGTGAGAACAAAATATTCGTCGACAATATTATTAAGTGATAAGTATGGTCTCTCTCTCTCTCTCTCTCTCTCTCTCTCTCTCTCTCTCTCTCTCTCTCTCTCTCTCTCTCTCTCTCTCTCTCTCTCTCTCACCTAATGCTTTCACCTCCTGGTATGTCATGTACTTCTTTGATCCTGACCTTACTACACTTTTTCCTCCTCCTCCTCCTCGTAGGGATCAGTAGTCAACGCATTCACTCCTCCTCCTCTTCCTCCTCCTCTAACACCTGACAGTTGGGAAGGCGAGCATGATTATATGTGTGAATTAATTATTTAAAAAAAAATCCTTCAATGAGAGCTGAGTGCCAAGACTACAATTATCCTCTCTTCATGATGAGGGAGGGAGTTGATGGGACGTGAAGGAGGGAAGGTGGGTGGGCGGTCAGGTGAGTGGGAGGGTGTTGGTCTTGCATGCAGCTAAAATTAGTGTTCCAAGCATCGTTAGTTCAGCACACGGACACTAGGGCGACGCTGGCGAGTATCAATTATAACCGTTGTATTTTTGAGTGTGTGTGTTGGTCACTGAACTCAACTACGTAGTGCCATCACCAATACCAGTCTAATGAGTGACTGGTGATGTGGGAATCTGAGAAATAAAACAAGAATAAGGACCAACAACATTATTCTGCTTGACTGATATAATAGTGAAGCCTTGAATGGTGGTGTTAATGATGATGGAAGAACACATAGACAAGGTGCGTCATGCGTTGAACTGAGACTTGGTTTGCCAGAATATCAACCAAGGCATAGAAAACGGAGCCAAGATACACATACAGAACAGCGGTGGAGGGACAAGATCTGAAAATATACCCGAGGTGACGGAAATACGAGAACAGCAGACAAAATGTGAAAGGGGAAGGCTGAGAGAGAGAGAGAGAGAGAGAGAGAGAGAGAGAGAGAGAGAGAGAGAGAGAGAGAGAGAGAGAGAGAGAGACCGAGTTGTTGTTGTTGTTGTTGTTGTTGTGGTGGTGGTGGTGGTGGTGGTGGTGGTGGTGGTAGAAGTGTGAAATGGTGAAACGTAAAGCATGAAGGGAAAGATAAATCGCTTTTTTTTCACTCTCTCTCTCTCTCTCTCTCTCTCTCTCTCTCTCTCTCTCTCTCTCTCTCTCTCTCTCTCTCTCTCTCTCTCTCTCTCTTTCTCTCACACACACACCAAATCATAGTTCATACACTTACAATAAGAAACTGAAGCTCTTATTTCCCTATATTCTTAAACCCACAAAGGAGGAATATACATTTTTGTGAGTTAGTTAAGCTGGCAACCCTCAAACATACGCTGGGAGAAGATGGAAGGGGAGGAGGGCAAAGCTGATGGGGGGAGGATAGGGGATGGGGGATGGGGGATGAAGAGGCTGTGGAGTGAGGGAAATTTGTGGGTGAGAGGTGCAGATAAGAAGAGGTGGTGGTGATGGGAGTGGAGGAGGTGGTGGTGGTGGTGGTGGTGGTGGTGGTGGTGGTGATGGAAAGGAAGTGAGTGAAGGGTAGAAGGTTGGATGGGTAGTGGGGCAAAGGTGGGGTGAGGGAAGGAAGGAAGGAAGGAGAGGAAGAAGGAGGGAGGAAGAGTGCAGAGTGACATGGCGTTAGAAAGGTAAGGAGAGGGAGAGAAAAAAAGAGAGAGAGAGAGAGAGAGAGAGAGAGAGAGAGAGAGAGAGAGAGAGAGAGAGAGAGAGAGAGAGAGAGAGAGAGGATGAAGTGGAGGAGAGCGAGAGGTGGAATAGAGGCCAGGAAGGTGAAAATAAGATGATGGGAAAATGAGGAAGGAGGAAGGGAGAAGGGAAGAGGAAGGAGGAAGAGGAGCGAATATAAAGGAGTACAAAGGAAGAATAAACAGCAACACTCCTCCTGCTACTACTACTACTACTATACTACTACTACTCCTACACTACTACTAAAGATAGAGACAAAAGAACAGCAAAGTGGAAGGCTCCTCCCCACCCACCCCTCCCTCCAGACGAAGAATTTGCATAGGAAAACGAGAAAATAGGAGTAATCTACAGCCATTGATAACATTAAAAAAAAAAGAAGTTTCACATGAATGAAATACTTGCTTTAGCGAGCTGATACTAAGTGTTTATCAAGGTTCTTTTTTAAACGTTCATTTCTGTTACTTTCAACTATTTGTATTAAGGATAGATTAAGGAGAGATAGAGGGTAAAAATTTTCGACCCAAAGTACGGATCTGAAATTCACGATTTAAAAAAAACCATCTACGTTTTAGCAACAAGTAGGAGTAGTTTCAATGCTCTAAAGATCATTTCAAAGCGGACCAGTTTGAAACACGTGTACTCTATGTACCTGATTAATTTTTTTTCTTCAACAAAGCCATCGTATAAAGCTTTGGTAGGTGGTGAGGCGATACATCTACAGTAGAAGGCACCCTGAGCTTTCAGTCGTCCTTGAAACGTCAAAGGAAGAGGTGGTGCGGTGCTGTCTATGTTTAACTTTACTGCCCATTTCCTCCAAAGCAGTTTTTGCATATTGATGCCATTATAGCTCAACTATTTCTTAAACAATCATCTTCATTCTACGTCATGATAATTTACAACACACACACACACACACACACACACACACACACACACACACACACACACACACACACACACACACACACACACACTACTGCATCACTACTCTACTATATGAATCACAACATCACACCCACAAACACCAACACCAACACACATCACCACCGAACACAACACCATGGAGGAAGTAAGTCACCAGTCATAAGATACCACTGTGGTCACGACATGAGGAGGAGGAGGAGGAGGAGGAGGAGGACCAGGACCATTATCATAACCTCCACCACCACCACCGCCACCACTGCCACAGACAAGAAGGGCGCACATAAACTTATCCTGTAACAAGGCATGCACACACTCACACACACACACACACACACACAAAGGATGGCAGCGCCTCTTCATACGTTTCATTAACTCCACCCACACGCAATGCATCCCACCCTCCCCTTCCTCCTCCTCCTCCTCCTCTTCTTCCTCCTCTTCCTCCTCCTCCTCCTGTTTTCTTTAACCTTTTACAATCTCCTCCTCCTCTTCCTCCTCCTTTATGCTTCATACTTTAACTATTTCTTCCTTTCCTGCTTTGATACACGAGACTTGCATCAGATCTCTTTAAATACTGATTATCTACTCAACGCTGGCGACACATACTTTATTTTTTTACCAGCAAAGTGTATAACGGTGGATCGCATGTGACTATCACTCAGAAATTCGCTCTAAAATGAGAGAGAGAGAGAGAGAGAGAGAGAGAGAGAGAGAGAGAGAGAGAGAGAGAGAGAGAGAGAGGTTGACGGTAAAAGAAGCCGTCAATAGCAGCATTGTGTGAAGCGGACTTTTATGACTATCTTCAGGATTCAAAATATCAGGCAGAAAATATTGCAGAGGGTAACAGTTGTACGGTATACCACAAGGGAAGGGAAGGGAAGGTACATACATCAACACAGTGGATTGAAAAGAGCTGGTGCCTGATTAACTGTTGCCTCACTAAAATCTACTGACACCTACACTATTTTTTTTCTAGATCACAAACCGTTGGCGTCAATAGACTTTATGGAGGCCTTTTGCCCGTTATTTGGCGTAGGTTTAGATATTTTTTTATAGTGACGCCTCTCTATACACAAAGTACATGACTAACACACATTGAATTCAAACCATCATTTAAAAGTAGCCGCAGATTAAACCTTATTTATAACTTTCATCATAAATATCATGTTGGTTTTTCAATAATACTTAAATAGTATCAATTATTTTCCGTCCAGTTTTGGTTAGGAAACATTTGTAGGTGAAAAGAAAGAGTATTGTAATATGATATCCTCTTCACATACGAGTAGGTTAGTTTAAAGGAGTGAAATCAAATAGCATTACAAGGATCTGAGAGTGGGTTGCTGTTTCTAATCCTCCTCATCCTCCTCTTCCTCTTCCTCCTCCTTACCTTTTCCACTCTTCTCTTCGTTTTTCTTCGTCCTCCTTCCCTTCTCTTTCTCATACACTGACATTCTTCCCTTCCCCTTCTTTATTGTACATTTCTCCCGCCTTCCCTTCGTTCATACCCTAGTCTCTCCTCCCTCTGGTTACTCTCTCGACGCTTGAAGGAAAACAGACACAGGACAATGAATTGAATAAACGCATTAATCAATTGTGCTCGTGAGGTGTGTGTGTGTGTGTGTGTGTGTGTGTGTGTGTGTGAGAGAGAGAGAGAGAAAGAGAGAGAGATGGGGGGGAGGGGAGGAAATGCCAACTCTCTCTCTCTCTCTCTCACACTAAACCACAATTCTGACTCCCCTGTAACTTCCCCCTTCCACTGAAAATATTTATATCCTCTTCCCCTCCTTTCCTGCCTCCCTTCCCTCCCCTCTCCTCCCCTCCCTTTTGGATATTAAGAGACCCTTAGACTCCCATTACTTACCCTCCCCCTTCTCCCTTAGGCCCTTGCATTTCCCCCTTTCCTCCCCTTGCTAAACACACTACAAGTTTTCGTGTAGTTTTCGTGTCTGCGTATGTGTAGCGAATGTACATACATGCAAAAACAAGTATAGGTGCATTAGAAAAGGGATCAGCGAATGTATTTATATGGTAGAATTGACGAGTGTATGGTTCTTAAGCCATTAAAATATAAAGCAACCAAGAGAATCATTAATTTTGAAAGTCCTCGATGGGTTTCAGCAGAATGCGATAAGAATGAGGATCAGACCACCATTAATTTTGACTCTCCATTGATACACGGCGAGCAGAACACGAAGCTTGTCTCACGGGGCATTACTTACTACAATGGTAACGGGTTACAGCGCTTTGCCAGCCTTGACACAGATACATGTTACCTAAGCGTTGAGAAAACATCTGTTCTTAGTGTTTCTTCAAGTCTGTAAATAAACTACGTGACCCGCAGCATGATTTACAGTGTACGTTTTTTGTGGTGTTTATTTTGGTGGCTGTATGTCTTGTTGTGTGGTATTTTAGCTGTCTGTTTTTTTTTTACGTGTTCCTGTCTGTGTTATGTCCTGTTGGATCATCTGGGGGTTGTCGTCCTGTAGGAGTCGTTGTACTCACCGCTCCACCTCGTCAAGCCTCTGTAGGTGTGTGGCTGTGCTGGACATCCTGGTTAGAGTCTCATATTCCAGGGCTTTGCATTCTTGGGCCTTGTAATCCTGGGCCTTGTATTCCTGAGCCTTGTAATCCTGGGCCTTGTATTCCTGGGCCTTGTATTCCTGGGCCTTGTATTCCTGGGCCTTGTATTCCTGGGCCTTGTATTCCTGGGCCTTGTATTCCTGGGCCTTGTATTCCTGGGCCTTGTATTCCTGGGCCTTTATTCCTGGGCCTTGTATTCCTGGGCCTTGTATTCCTGGGCCTTGTATTCCTGGGCCTTGTATTCCTGGGCCTTGTAGAGCAGCAGAATGTCTCGCTTGTCTAGGAAACTTGATACTCTACGCAGGGAAGAGACCCGCAGGGAGGCTTGGCGCGCTAAGTTCTTAAGGTGGCGGTCAAAGTGAAGCTCTTGGTCTAAATACACTCCGAGGATCCTAACGTAACCTTGGAGTGGAAGGGTGACTGTATCAAACAAACATCACCCTTCCCACAACACCTTTTGAGGCTGCCGGGGACCGAGAAACTACCGTTGCCTGGATTTTTTTCTTCTTCTGTGGCTAAGTTCACCTCCTGTATGAGGCTTAGTTACTGGTTGACGTCAGAAACTGTACATTGGTGGTCTTGGCGGTGGTAAGACTGGGCGAGTGTACACAGTCATCAGCATAGGCAGAGATTTTTGATAGATGTTTGAGGAAGTCGTCTCTGTACGGATCCCTGATGTACTGTGTGTGTGTGTGTGTGTGTGTGTGTGTGTGTGTGTGTGTGTGTGGGTGTGTGTGTGTGTGTGTGTGTGTGTGTGTGTAGAGCAGGGTCGGCGGATGTATTGGGTGGAGGTACACATACACACACTACTACATACACAGGAGCCGCCCTTTTTTACCCTCCCTTCGTCCATCATATATATATATATATATATATATATATATATATATATATATATATATATATAAATAGGTAAACTTTCCCTGTCGACCCACAGCCTACTTACTGGTTAGCGTGTCACATCCAGCGGGGGACGTAAAGGTAGACTAAACAAAATATGAGAAAAGTCCTAATAAAATGCTAATATAGTGTTAATAAAAAAAATTTCACATACACGTGCAACTTTAATTTTATAGATAGTTTTTTTTTGTGTGTGTGCGTGTGTGCGTGTATGATTGTTGTTGAGCGATAAAAGTGGGTCAGTGCCGTGTAAGCGTTGCAATCCGCCGCCGTCCTTCACCTATGTATGTATACGTTGGGATGGTTTAACAGATTCACAGCTTACACCAACTCTCTCTCTCTCTCTCTCTCTCTCTCTCTCTCTCTCTCTCTCTCTCTCTCTCTCTCTCTCTCTCTCTCTCTCTCTCACTAAGGCTGGTGGGTGGATGGAGCATTTGAACACTTACCACAATTCTTTTCTCATTACATTACGCTACTTTGCCATTATATATATTTTGTCATGCTTTCTTGAATCGCTATGGGAGTGTGGTGTTGTTTATGTATATATATTTTTCTCCATTGCCCATCACACATTGTAATTCATTGGGCATAGTTTGGTGTTTATCTATTAAAAATTGTGTCATTGCAAGTCATCTATGATCATGTTAAGAAATTTTGAACTTTCTACACCTCACATCAAACATCGCTTGTCTCTCATACACTAGTCTTGCAATATATAAGGCTCGTGTGATTGCCTGTAATATTTCGTTAATGCAGTTGTACTATATTACTACTTTATTATTTGTATTTTCATGGTGTATTTTTTGGGGGGCATTGCAAAGGGCGGAAAAATATATTATTAATAGACTGAACAATACGTGTGAATTACGAGTATGTTATGATCATATCGCCTTGCATAGTTTTACCTCACATCGTGCAATTCATTCCTGTCACATATGCACTATTATCTTTGTCTGCCGGAAATACGAGATAATTTACCTTCACAATACATTTTATCATTTTTTACCGCCGTCGTATCCTGATAAAGCTTAACAGTAATGCACAAGTTAATCATACACTAACAAATAATCTACTATAAACGTTTTATAATTTGTGATTATTCCACATTTCATTACCATCATGGCGGTGAAACATATACATTATTTTTCCATTTGACTGGTAATAATGGGATAAAAAAAAAAAGCCTTTGTATTCCTCTTCTAACGAGACCATGCTGTATGCGTGTCTATTCTGGGCGTGACATCATCAGCCCGTCATGACAGAAAGGTCTGATGATAATGATAATGATGATGATAATGATGCCTGGTGTTATGAGCCTTGCAGTTAAATCCTCCGCGCACGCTATGTCTGGTGGAGGCGTGGCATTCTAGTGACCATTTAATCTTCCCCAATGATAAGATTCTGTCATCTGAGAAAGTCTTTTAATGCCGCCGTTACGTTACTGCCTGATTGTGTGTGTGTGTGTGTGTGTGTGTGTGTGTGTGTGTGTGTGTGGTGTGGTGTCTATCACGCGCCACGCACCACAGCGCACAGGGCGGACGGGAGGGGAGGGGAGGGGAGGGGACGGAGGACTACGTAGCGGAATATAATATAAGAGCAGTGTGATGAATCTGTACCGTGTGTGTGTGAGTGAATGCTTCCTCTTTACTACCACCACCACCACCACCACCACCATCACCACCACCACCGCCACCACCACCATCACCACCACCACCACCACCACCACCACCACCACCACACGCAGCCATCAAATTGCCTTTTCCTCTATGTCCTAATACTGTACAGATTGTTGGTCTTGTCGTACTTGCTTCATGATCTGTTTACTTGTTTCTTTATACCGAGCCATGCATCACATCACATCTGGGAATAGTATTAAGATTAACCTCCGAGCCTTTTCTTGTTGTATGTAATGTTCCTGTTGTTGTTTGTTTTATATGTTGAAGTGCCTACCAGAGATATTTGAGAAGTCACGCCACGCAGACACATACCCTCTATACAAACCCTTTCATCTCCCTATCTTAATAATGTCATTGAATTATTAACGTACAGTACAAACACTCAATACAAAATCACATGTTATCATTACATTAGTGACTATACTATACTACACTATACTACCCAGCCGTTACGACCTTCACACAATCAGTATATACGTGATACTCTTCTCTTGATTGCTCAGTACTCCCTCGCGCATTTCCGTACATACCTATACACACTTTTCACTCAGACACAAACAGACGGACGTAGAGGTTTAAGAATCAATGGAGGGAAGGGGGGTTGAGGGGTTTGAGGGTTTGGGGGTGAGGGGGTGAAGGGGGGGTGAGGAGGTGGGGGGTGAAGGGGGGTGGGAGAAAAAACACCAGCTAAATGCCACTCAATCAAGAGAGAATTGGGAGGGAGTTTCAGAAAATCAAGAGCCAATTTAGTTCATGTAGAGTGTCCTTTGTTAGTCCTTGTGAAGCGATGTCTGTGTGTGTGTGTGTGTGTGTGTGTGTGTGTGTGTGTGTGTGTGTGTGTGTGTGTGTGTGTGTGTGTGTGTGTGTGCAGTAATACAAATGTGGTGGCTTCCTTGTAGTATTTGGGAAATGAAGTGGTAAGGACATTATGCTGTATAAATCACTTCTCTCTCTGTCTGTCTCACTTAAACTCATTTTAAAACGAAAAAAATATTAAGAAAAAGTTATGCTTGCCATCGAAGAATAAATATGAAAAAAATTACGAACACATTATAAACGAACAAGACTATTTATAACAACAATAACATTTGTAAATCGAACAGAAATATATATAAAAAAAATACTCCTCTGATAAAAGAAGAGAAAAATGCAGCATACGTAAGATAAAAAAAAAAGAAATGCCCGCTTGTGAAATTGGAAAAAGAAAAAGAAGACCTAGGAGGAGGAGGAGGAGGAGGTAAAAATTGAAAATAAATAAATAAACATATATACAAGAAACAAAACAAAAATACGAATAAAACCCAATGAAAAACAATACGACAAAGAAAAGCCATACACACACAAAAAAAAAGATAAACCAGAGCAACAGACACAGACAAACAAGCAGAGAGAAACTTGAGATACAGAAAATCAAAAGAAAACTCATCCCGTCGCTCAAATTCCATCTCCTTTGAGCACATAAATGAAGGTCAAACAGAGAGAGAGAGAGAGAGAGAGAGAGAGAGAGAGAGAGAGAGAGAGAGAGAGAGAGAGAGAGAGAGAATGTTTGTGTGTGGTGTGGAGTGAGAATGGTAACGGGGTGAAACTTGAGGAGCGGACAGGCTCATGCCTCTCTGCTGTTTGACCAGAGCTAGGGCAGGACACAGCCTCTTATTAACTCGTTCTCATGATTGTGGAGTCAGGAGTGTTGCATGGCGTGAAGAAGAAGAGGAGGAAGAGGAGGAGGAGGAGGAGGAGGAGGAGGAGGTGGAGAGACGGCGATGAGACCATAACATTAAGGGGAAGAAAAAGAGGAAGAGGAGAAATAAAAAGAAAAGGATGAAAGGAACATAAGAACAGTTATAGAAGGAGGAGGAGGAGAAAGAGGAGGAGGAGGAAGAGGAGGAGGAGGAGGAGGTAATGGTGTTCAACGAGGACATGATGACGGGAAGACCCAACTTACGAACGAGAGACATGGAGAGAAAATAGGTGGAGAGAAAAGCAGGTGCAGAGAGAGCGTTGGGAAGGGTAGGGGAAGGGAGGAAGAAGAAGAAGAAGAAAGAAGGAGGAGGAAGAAGAGGAGGAGGAGGAGGAAGATCATGGTGTTACAAGAAGAAATGAATATATAAGAGAAAGAAAAAATACACTACTAGGATACCTCGAATCAGACTGGTCTCAAAAATAAGTGACAGTAAGAGGTTCTCAGTATACAGGAAACCCACTAACAAGGATGACTCTATACACTGTTATAGGCTTCAAGTGTCTAGTGTATTTATATATATATAACATACGCTTATTATACGCAACACACACACGATACGCATGAACAAAAAAATAATAAACACAAACTACAGCATCAACAACTATAATAATAAACAAAGAAAAATAGGACATAAAATAAAATAAAAAACTTGTATAAAGAAAAATAGCAGTAAGACGAAGCGTGATGAAGGAAGACAAGGTGATAACCGGAAGTGTGAGATAGAGGGAAGGGAAGGATGACAAGGAGAAGAGAGAGAGAGAGAGAGAGAGAGAGAGAGAGAGAGAGAGAGAGAGAGAGAGAGAGAGAGAGAGAGAGAGAGAGAGGGGTAAGGAAGGAAGGAGGGGGTGGAAAGGAATCAGAGTCGGCCTCAAACAGATGTAAACAAATGAAGCAGTGGTGGTGGTGGTGGTGGTGGTGGTTGTGGTGGTGGGTTGGTTAGCCAGCTGGGCGAAGGTTCAGTGAGGTTAGTGATAATTAGGTACACCCATTGTGGTGATGTTAGTGTGCTTCCTCTCTCTCTCTCTCTCTCTCTCTCTCTCTCTCTCTCTCTCTCTCTCTCTCTCTCTCTCTCTCTCTCTCTCTCTCTAGGGTGATGGTGAGGGTCAGAGGGAAGTTAAATGGCTTTTTGAAGACGAAAATGACCCCGAATTTATACTGAATAGAACATGAATGAGCTCAATGTCTGGCTAAGAGGAGGAGAGGAGGAGGAGTAAGAAGAAGAAGAAGAAGAAGAGGAAGAAGAAGAAGAAAAAAAAGAAAAAAAGGGGAAGAAGAAATGTTAAAAGAAAAAGATTAGGACAGGAGACAAGCTATTCCTTTTGCAACATTTTTTACATCTGACGCATAAACAACTTAGTCTCAACACACACACACACACACACACACACACACACACACACACACACACACACACACACACACACACACACACAGTATTACTATTATCTACACTTTATTTTGTACACTTCTTTAAGCTGCCAACCTGCAACCTCTTCGCCCCTTCCTCCTTGCTACATTAATAGCTACCACCACCACCACCACCACCACCACCATCACCACCACCACCACCACCACCACCACCACATCACCACCACCACCACCACCACCACCAACCACCCACTCTGTTCTGCATCCCTGTTCTCTCTGTCCTCTCAACGGCAAACTAAACAGTAGAGGTAGAAGTAAAGGCAGAGAATATACTTCTATAATAAACAGTCTGTTATCCAAACGAAATATGGAGATAGACAGAAGTGAACAAGTGTATTTAGGAAAAGATAAATAAAAAGATGAATGAAACTGGATGACTAGATGGATGAAGGGAGTGAGTGGGATTATTAATATGGTAGAAGTGAATGGGAAAATGTGAGAGAGAGAGAGAGAGAGAGAGAGAGAGAGAGAGAGAGAGAGAGAGAGAGAGAGAGAGAGAGAGAGAGAGAGAGAGAGAGAGACGCACAGAGATTTAGTAACATTTAAAAGTACGATTACAAGATAAAATAAGATAAGAAACCAAATAAAAATGTGAAAAAATGGTGTGTGTGGTGTGTGTGTGTGTGTGTGTGTGTGTGTGTGTGTGTGTGTGTGTGTGTGGTGTGTGGTGTGTGTGTGTGTGTGTTGTTGTTGTGTTGTGTTGTTGTTGTTGTTGTGTGTGTTGTGTTGTTGTTGGTTGTTGTTGTGTTGTGTGTGTTGTTTGTTGTTGTGTGTGTTGTTGCCGCTTAAGAACATAAATGCAATCTCCTCAACAAATCTCTCTCTCTCTCTCTCTCTCTCTCTCTCTCTCTCTCTCTCTCTCTCTCTCTCTCTCTCTCTCTCTCTCTCTCTCTATGCTGACCAATGGCTTCTCAAATAATTCGTTTAGGCGCGTTAGTCTTCATCAAGTTCCCGTGAAGAGAGAGAGAGAGAGAGAGAGAGAGAGAGAGAGAGAGAGAGAGAGAGAGAGAGAGAGAGAGAGAGAGAGAGAGAGAGAGAGAGAGAGAGAGAGAGAGACTTAATTAATACGACAAAACTCAGAATAAACACTTGATATTATAACGATGAGCTTCAATGACTGTCATAGATTAAAACAAAGATATAAACAAGATAAGATAAAAAAAAGGAAAGATAACAGATAACAGTGAAGAAAGAAGAAGAAAAAGAAGAAGAAGAAGAAGAAGAAGGCGGCGGCACGATGACCACAAAGAATAGCAGGAAAACACTAAACCTTTTTTTGTAGAATAATTTAATAAGAGGCAAAGAGAAGTAAGTGAATGGTGGGAGGGAGAGAGTGAAGGAGGGGAGGAGGAAAGGAGAGAAGATAATTGGAGGGAAGGAGGGAATGGAAGGAAGAAACATATTAGGGAGAAAGGGCAAGGGAGAGTAATCATGACATACAAACACCATTACTCTGATACGATTGTTAAGGGAGAGAGAAAGGGAGGAAGGGAAAGGGAAGGGGAATTCAAAGGGAGGAAAGGAATTGATAATGATTTAATATGGCTTGGTTACTCTACGCTGGTAATCTTATCTTGATCTGTACATGAGGAAATAATAAGTGTTGGCAATAATGTAGTAGTAGTAGTAGTAGTAGTAGTAGTAGTAGTAGTAGTAGTAGTAGTAGTAGTAGTCTTTTTGGCAAACTAGCCTTTTCTCGTAAATAAAAGGTGACATCAAAGTAAGAACTACAAAGAAGTAGAAACATTATCATAATAAAAAAGATCCTCCTTTATATTATTTTTTGTTTTGGTTCGTAAATATATGACTTCCGGGACACGCAATGAATACAAAGGAAACTGTTTTCAATCCCAATGTTTCAGAGACAAAGACAACAATTGTAATTATCATTTCAATAGAGTAGTCAGCCAAGGGAGGTGTGAGCTAATGATAACACACGAATCGATAACAAAGAGCTAATCTATAAAAGACAAGAACGGCAAGTAATTTATGTTCACCGACAAGTACCTGCGGCGCCATTACAATACACATGCAGGAACCTTATCTTGAAAATCAACTCATATACTATTGATCATCACAAAGCAAAGGTTACATATTCACATTCTACTATAATTGTATACACGTCGCATAAATAAACAGTCACATAATGATATTTATATACATTTAAGTGTCATGGGTCTAACACCATCGTTAGTGCATTGGTGAGTCACTGTACTTATCTTCAGTCTTAATATCTTATGACACGAGGCTGTACTGGGGAGATATATCTACAAGGCTGTCTCAGGCTACTGATTATGATGTATTCTGGAAACAATAGTAAGCCTGTAGGACAATTCTGTATTTCTAAGATAAATTTTTTTTTCTGACGACATATTACAAGACAAGAAAGAATATGGTTCCGTCATAGTATTCATTATCCCTTATCATGTATACAGTATCCCTTATCTCGTAGAGTTGAAAATTAAATGGAAAAGATATGATAAATACAAAAAAACAAGCCTTATTCTGCTGATAACAAAGCTGGGGCTCCCTCGACCAAGCCGCCTCTGACGCAATGTGAAGTGAGTAGACAAATGTAATTGGGTTCTCTATTTCATAAGAGAAACACAATCACGTCCAAAGGTGAACCAACTCAAAAAAGAATGACTGAGTCCCGTGATTTACATGCGAGCGTCACCAAGGAACCTATACCAATACCTGGAATAATCCTATACGGACCTGTTGGAACAGTCTCCAACAATGCATTCGTCAATATGATAGACGAGAGTATACATGTACCAACACTTATACTTATAACCCTTACTATAAAAATGTGGTCTCTGTGGTTCTAACAGCCATTTTCTCTCCTTTAACACCACCAATATATCCCAGTTACGTGTTCAAAAAGGCGACAGTACTTCTAAGGGTACTACTAAGGGCACATGTAGAGTATCCAGACGCCGTCCCACGAGCGTGCTTAACCCGTAGTCATGTTCAACTACTGTAATGTCACGTTTATCTATCATATGGACAAATGGTAATGCAATAGATAAATAAACCGCCAGATAATCTCTTGAAATATGAAGTCAAGATGATAAAAATTTTGTTAGTAGAGTATTTTTTTTTACCATCTTGACAAAATTTTTCCTCAAGATGGAATTGCACAAGGATATCACACTGCAAAGCAACTCAACCAGGAGCTTCATGTCCAACGTGTGACACATTTAAGTACTATAACACAACTTTACGAGCGTGTGTATGACTATATTAATACATTGAACATGTTTATTCAGCTATCCTTGTCACTATATATATATATATATTAAAGGTTGAGATCGCAAGCACACCTCTTCCGAGAACACCAAATAGCTATCAAAATCTACGGTAAAACGTACCTATCATATGGAAAATTCTTCTCTGGTCTCACAAATAATAAATACATTTTTGTATTTTCTAGTTAATATGCTTACACATTACATGTTTTCAAATTAATAATATAACAACAGTACATACACTGAAGTTTATAACATATATATATATATATATTATTATATCTCTCTTTCTTTCTCTCTCTCTCTCTCTCTCTCTCTCTCTCTCTCTCTCTCTCTCTCTCTCTCTCTTTAATGAGAAGGCTAACGAGCACAGTCAGCTCCCTCGCCTCTCACCACTCCCCTCCTCCCTCCCTTCACATCATACAGGCAGTGAAAGAAAGGGAGAATTACTGAAAGGGAGAGTGGGTGCCCCTTAGGCCTTGAGAGAGAGAGAGAGAGAGAGAGAGAGAGAGAGAGAGAGAGAGAGAGAGAGAGAGAGAGAGAGAGAGAGAGAGAGAGAGAGAGAGAGAGAGAGAGAGAGGAGAGAGAGAAGGGTATCAGAAAATATCAAACATACAAAAAAAAGAAGTAAAATAAAATAGAATAAAATCAAATAAATCACTAGAAGATTGATTATTTTCCCCCGTCCCTAACCCCAATTCATCAAGGTTCACTATTTATGAAGTGTGTACCCATGCACTATGTACCCATTCGATAGTCTCAGTCTCTGTCTCATTATCTACATGTCAACCGGCGTCTCCAAGTTTTCAAGACCTCACCACCACTATCAGATCAGTTGGACCAGCTCTTAATGTGTGATATGGGGCCAGCACGCACGTCTGCTCTCTCTTTCTCTCTCTCTCTCTCTCTCTCTCTCAAGTCAAGAAAGCTGTTTAAGTTATACCTTGGAAGACATTGAGAAGGGGTGAGGGTGGGAGGGAGGGAGGGAGGGAGGGAGGGAAGGAGGGAGGGGGGGAGTGAGGGAGGGAGGAAAAGACGGAGGGTGTGAGGGAGGGAGGGAAAGACGGAGGGTGTGAGGGAGGGAGGGAAAGACGGAGGGTGACAGGGTGGAAGGGAAAAGATTAGAGGGTGCGTGGTGGAGGGAAGACGTATAGTGATAGGTATCACCTCTCTCTCTCTCTCTCTCTCTCTCTCTCTCTCTCTCTATATATATATATATATATATATATATATATATATATATATATATATATATATATATCTTTCTGATAAAATATTTACCCCGACTAACATAAAACCACACTGAATACACACACACACACACACACACACACACACACACACACACACACACACACACACACACACACACACACACTGCATGAAGACTCAAGACAAACACCAACAATTAACGATAACATCTTTTTACTCTCCCTCCGTCCCTCCTTCTCCTCTCTTCACCCCCACCGCCACCACGCAGTCACTTAATGAGCACCCATCCCTTGTCAACACAGATGATAGATATATTCTCTCTCTCTCTCTCTCTCTCTCTCTCTCTCTCTCTCTCTCTCTCTCTCTCTCTCTCTCTCTCTCTCTCAATGATTCACGGGACACAAGCAACTGAATTCCTCACAGCCATGATCATCCTTCAGCATTTTCTTCCTTCGTTGAATGCAATATTGAGTACAAGTGTTACACCGACCACCTTCTATGAACCACTTTGTCATCGCCCTCATCGCCACTTTACTCCACTTCCCGTCCTAACACAAGAAGGGTTAAGAGGTAGGGTAGGGTAGGGTAGGGTAGAGAGGAGGAGCTGGTGGTGGAGGCAGTTCAGTGGATCCACACTTTAATTGGGAAAGGGGAAAAAAAATAATAGTGTTTCAAGATTAACTGTTGAATGAATTATGTGATAGAAAACATACTTAGAGTCTCTTCACTTCACACATCCATTAAGCTGTAGATTCTCTAGTTCCACTCCGCCACAAGCTTAATGGACCCTAACCAAGCATAAATTAATCAAGCTTCCTGGGATTGGTAACGATTTGATGAGTCACAAGAGAGGGAAGGTTGTGTTCTGACCTGCCGACTTGCTTTGCTTTGCTCGTGTCTTCTTCAAAACTAAACACCAATAACCCAACACCATTTATTACGTTACTTCAGCACCAGAGAGAGAGAGAGAGAGAGAGAGAGAGAGAGAGAGAGAGAGAGAGAGAGAGAGAGAGAGAGAGAGAGAGAGAGAGAGAGAGAGGAAATAGATCGGGCCTGTTTCTGTAGATTTTTTCGTGGTAGTATGGTAGACGGAGAAAATACATCTATCATTCCCCCTCGGTATAAAAGTAGACAATTCACATCCCTTGAACCTTACTAAGATAACGGATATGATGGCTTTTAAAGAAAATTTGTATAACTTCTGACTTGAGTTAGTTTATCAGACACCATAAGCTATACAAGACATACCAATCTTTGACATATATTCTTTTTGTCATTACTTGTATCACATGACCCAAGCAAAACGTTATAATTTGGGTGCCTATTTCATTCATTATTACGGTGAAAAACGTATGCATGGGACAGTTTCGTTTTATGTTGCTATACTATATACTTATTGTCCTTTGAGCGAGAAACAATTATTTGCATCCCATACCAACCAACCTCCTTTGCTAGCCTCATTTTTTTTTCTTACACTAAAAGGGTACTGGCTAAGGGACAACAAAAATACGTCAAAAAAAATCCCGCTTGTCGCCAGATCCTGTAGAGAGACGACAGGACAGTAGGAGAAATAGAGTCTGGTAGTGGAAGTCATGCAGGTGAATAACTATCGTTTATATATACACATGATTACATATACTTCTAACACACTTAGTACATTGCTTTCTATGACTTACACCTTCCCAACCCATTATTACCAAGCATGGGGGCTTAATTAACACATCCTAGACTAATGAATCCAAATATGACATATCGTAAGGAGGCAGCTGCTTCATTTACACATTTACACACACCGTCAAAGTCAGTCTTAAGAAAACAGTGGGAGTTCCTTTACAACTTTTACAACAGGCCACACAAACACAGACTCTTGGAACGGGACCAATATAATGCACACAGACGTAGGTACAGCTAGAGAGGTAGAGGAGAGGAGTGCCAAGCGAGGTCTCGTTAGAAGCCTGGAGACACATCACCCATACCAACACACCACAAATTACAGTCAAGTTAAATTAAAATTACACGACAAATGCATAGTCAAGAATAGATCAGTGCACACACACACACACACACACACACACACACACACACACACACACACACACACACACACACACACACAAAAGACGAGAGAGAGAGCGAGAGAGAGAGCGAGAGAGAGAGAGAGAGAGAGAGAGAGAGAGAGAGAGAGAGAGAGAGAGACAAAAAAGGAATATACAATTTACATGGTAGCAGGGTGGCTTGTTAGTTTGAACCACCACACCAATACCACATTAGACATCTGTTTCCTACCCTACCACTCCTTCCACTCCCCTCCCCTCCCCAACATTAGCAGCACCTACTACCCTACCCTACCCTACCCTACCCTACCCTACCCTAACTTCCTCGTTTCCTTTCAGACATACTAAATACCGCAACGAATTTTCCCATTTTCTTTTCAGGTTTTCGTTACTTGCATAGAAAACGGTGATGCGACTTAATCAATGGCCACAAAGTATTCAATTAATAAAAAAAGTCAGTCAGTCAGTCAGTCAGAATACATGTGTTAGTATTTTCATCACTTATACTTACACACACAAAGCAGGAGTTTATAATATATCCTATAGTACACACACACACACACACACACACACGTTCATTACTTCATATACTTACTCCTATGCACAATCACACACACACACACACCTACACTTGGGTTACTACAAATACATTATATATAGTCACTTTCAGGCTAGAGTAGTTAGTTAGCATGGCATGGGGTGGAGAGACAGCTGGGTATGTTGCGTGACTTGGCCTATATTTCACCAGTCTCTCTCCCTCTCCCTCTTTGCTTCTCTGCCTTAATGAAGACACCTCTCCCTTGCCTACTGTATTTATATCTGATTAAACATATGAGTTTGTCGTCCACGGTTAAGGATGAGCAGGATGAGCTGAATGACGACAGTAATTCAAGGTTGCAACTATTCTTTTTTTTCACTTGTTCATACAAATGGAGACAAATAAACAAAGGGAATGCGATATATGGAGACACACCACGATAAGGCAGCGCCAAAGATATATCAATTTGGAAGGTAAGTAAGCGCCAGTTTCCTGTGTGAGGTAACGTGATCCTCTCCTCTTGTAAGGCTTTTATGGTGCAGGAAGAAGGAAAGGAGTGATGATGGTAGTTAGGTTAGGTTAGGTTAGGTAAGGTTATGCTAGGTAAGGTTATGCTAGGTTAGATTCTATTACGAAGTTGAACATGAAAACAGTAAATAAGGTACGTGGTCAACGTAGTGTGTGTGTATATATATATATATATATATATATATATATATATATATATATATATATATATATATATATATATATATATATATATAGAGAGAGAGAGAGAGAGAGAGAGAGAGAGATATTCAAGGAAAAAAATATAACAGTTAATAAAAAGCAATATAAGATAAAAGGTAAGATGTGGGTGTAGATAATTTTTTTTTTTTACTAGTGAAGTGTCATATGATAGTATTTCATCTCCCCCTAATTACCCCTGTGTGTGTGTGTGTGTGTGTGTGTGTGTGTGTGTGTGTGTGTGTGTGTGTGTGTGTGTGTGTGTGTGTGTGCGTGTGCGTGTGCGTGTGCGTGTCAACGATCTAATTGGAGCTCACCCATTCTTACGGTTTCCTTCGTCATTTAACGCACAATTACTAACAAAAAAAATTAAACAAACTCTTACATAATTTTTCCTGACTTATGGCATCTTAATATATAACCTAAACCTAATTTTAAACATATATAAATATCTCATAGCGCGCCATACTTCTAATTTCTTTTCTTCTTCTATTTTCGGTTGGATGGATCAAGGGAAATATAATGGTCTTGAGTGCTGTTCATATATCATCCCGACACAACACTTCAGATAGCTAACTTCTACTAATTAACAGCAATATATTAACCGTCTTATCTATACTAGACACTATTATTCTCAAAACATTACACCTCATATTATCTTGATGACACACACACACACACACACACACACACACACACACACACACACACACACACACACACACACACACAGTGCCAGAAACTCTCAATGAACAGACAAACAGAAATTAACCTGTCATATAACCCTATGTCACATTGCCTTCTTGCTCAGACCAGCACATATATTTTTCATCTTCCCTGCTTAAACCCCTTCCTTCCTGCCTGCTCTGTACCCTTTAGACAAAAACAAATAAACACACCCCGTTCTCTCCGGCACTTTACACATTCCTCCTTTGTAAGACTGGCGCTGAGTTGTAGCTTTTGGCATGGGAGTGTTGGGAGCAGCTCCGTAGTGCTCTATTGTACATACCCTGCCCTGCTACTACTTATGATTTCACCTTGACTTGATGAGAGCAGCGGGGGAGAGGTGGTCCAAATGTGTATGTAGTATTGAGGGCATAAGTTCGCCGCCTTCTGCCTTCCCACATCTACACCTTGTTTGATAAAATCTAGAGCAAATTGTGTGATACCCTCCTTATTTTAATTTTTTTTTTTTGCCTCACCGAAACAGGTACAACTTGAAAGAACAAAAACATAAAAAAAACGAAACCCATTTCATAGTAATGTTCTCTCTTAACACGTATATAATCGCAAAGTTTATTTCTTATATCATCTTTATTTATTTGTCTGAACCCTCACTGAGCCAGCAATAGTATAAATAAATAAATAAATAAATAAATGAACCAATCAATAAAATCAAGGAGATACTGAACACATTGAAAGAGGTGGAGGAAGGTAGGTGGAGGTGGGTGGAGGTGTAGCCAAAGATAACCTGCGTCAAAACCTGATGGAGTGTTTGTTTGCCTAATGGTCACTACGTACGGCACGTCAGGCTCAGGTTTAGTGTGTGTTGTGTAGGAGTATGTGCCTGTGTGTGCGCTTTTGTATTCTCCGTCAGTCAGTCAGTCAGTCAGTCATTATCAGCCCAGGCCAGACCAGCCCAGCTCCCGGCAACACCAACACCCTGGCACCCTAACGATAGAACAATTGTCCACGTGATATAAGACTATTGATGTCTCGCTGTACACGTGTATACTCATGCAGCGCTGAGTTACTATACCAGTTCAATGCTCGCACTCCTATCCCGTCATTCACATTAATGTCATGTTTCTACTACTACTACTACTACTACTACTACTACTACTACTACTACTACTACTACTACCTACCATTACCACCACCAAGCCAAAATTAGCACAACAAAGCAGTATCTTTTGGCCTTTCGGGAGACATCCATTAATTAATTAAGGGATGCTCATCACCCGTTATCTTTAACATCTGACTTTTGTGTTCCCAAGGTATCTCTCTCTCTCTCTCTCTCTCTCTCTCTCTCTCTCTCTCTCTCTCTCTCTCTCTCTCTCTCTCTCTCTCTCTCTCTCTCTCTCTCTCTCTCACATAATGGATGATAAATAAAGGAAAACCTAGATCATGACCTTTCATAACAACTCCCACCGATAACGTATCAATAGATGGTTCCAATATTAACTGGACTGACACATTTTATCCTCTTGGGATGTGGATAAATGTCTGTTTAAGTCTCGCTCAACCCTACCCATTATACCCTCGCCCTTCTAAAACAGCACAATTCAACGATGGTTATTCTTCCATACTACAATTACCCATCAGCATAACCACACAACCCTTCAGCATATCATTGTAGTTAACACACACTCCCTCACCGTTATTCACTCGTTTCCTCATGCTATGTATAAAAACAACACCAATCAAGCTTAAATCCTCTGCCGACACAATCGTAGTCATATCGAACTAGAGGATCCCTTTTGAGGCTAAAACGGCTACAGCATAACCACTTCCAAATGTTGCAGTAGCACGTATACTTGCAGACGTACGTACGCACACTACCACACCTGACCAGACTCGATCCTCAAGCTCCAGTAATATCAGCACAGCTCTTGGCTCCGATTGATTCTCTAATAACAATAGCGACCCATTCACCTTCAAGATAATGGAACAACTCACTTGAACTGTACGTCATTAATCGCGTATATGGCACCGTGTTCTTTCTGGAGTTCCTATCAGTATAAACTTCCTTGCAACAGTTCTCTGCTCTTCTGACAGACCTGTTGAAATGTGCGATTGTAAACCCACGTTGTATGCTTGTGTTATCCGTTCACACTAACGTTAATGCATCCATTAGTCAGGGAGATAAGGCCAATAACATGGATCTTGTAAAAAATCCATTATATTAACACATTGATAGTGCAGTCTGTGGTCTGTGGTTGTATCGTGTCCATACAACTTAATTAATGGAGTAAATGAACTTCTATGGGAAAATAAATTGCAGGAAAAGAAGAAAGGAACTATAAATGAATGCATGTAAATAAATAGATTAAAACCAAAATTTAAATATAAACACGGGAAGAAAGGGGTAAAAAAAAGAAAAAAAAGAGAACCATCATTTACCTTTCATGAAGTGTGTGGTAGCGATTAGGGCGACAGTAACAGTGGTAGTGGTGGTGGTGGTGGTGGTGGTGATGGTGATGGTGGTGGTGTCGTGTAGGCACTGACTGGAGGGTTACATTAAAGGCTCAGTGGGGGTTCATCCCATCGTACACACGCCCGGAAGCAGTGGCTCGACGGGTTACTAGCGACAGTCCTCATGTAACCCCCAAGTCAGCGTCTACCCGCACCGTTTGTCAAGCTCTGTGGAGAAAACAAACAAATAAGTTCATAAAAAAACAACAACACTATATAAGTAATAAAAATATCCAATATCAACATGTATAATCAACACATTCAAGTACACAGCAAGTTGGTTACAAGAAAGGAAGACAAACCGTACCGCACTCAACGCCGATTACCACAACGAGAACACGACACAAAAAAAAAAAACTTAAAAGAGTAGCTTATTGTGGCGCACTAAGGGAACACAGGTGGTGGTAATGGTGGTCGTGGTGGTGGTGGTGCAGCTTGCGGAACGACAAAGACAGTGGTCGTGTTTTCTTGATGAATAACGTTTTAAAACTTAACCACATGACATTCTTGAAATACGACCACATTCCACTTGTTAGATGTGAGCAAAACCACGATGTCACGCCACAACCCTCCACAGGCACAGTTCTGAGGCGCACGACACTCTCCTAGCCGGTGAAAAGTTGACAATTGTGTGAAACTTTATCAGGGAAGCGAAGAACACGACATGACACAAGTAATAACTAGTATGTAGGATCACCTTGACGCAAATAATCCTACCTGAGTGCAGATAATTAAAATGAACATAATGTGAGTATATCGAAGAGCGTTAAGTACTAGTAGCTCAGTTGTCGGTCCTGGTAGTTCTGTCCGTCTCCTTCCACCCAAACCCTTCCGGCAGGTCGACTTCCAGCTTCGAGCAAGTGAAGCCGACTCGAACAGGAAAGCTAATAAGTGCCAAGTACCACCCGACACTACATATAGTTATAGCCTGCTACATTCAGTTGAACATAACAATAACGATACTAAGGATTAAAACGTATTATAATATTATCTTAAGTGTTTAGCTGATATGATTAAACTAGACCGGTGAGACTAAAACAAGTAAAAAAATATATAGTAAGTCTAAAACTCAACCGAATCTTGAACTTATCACTAAACAAAGCCACACATTTTCGTTAGCAAATTATACCATGAAACCAAACTTATAAGATGAGTCAAATCACCTTAACATGACAGCTATCTATCCTCACGTACGTACTCTACCCTCTAAGCTAACACAACTGACCAAAACATACCATGAAACCTAACTCTCCTCTCTACACCTTGCTTCCCCAGTGACCTTAAAGTGTTGCCTAACCTGATTTTAAGCCACCAATCCTTCCTCCCGCAGGTAACGTGGTGGGTGTGGCGCAAGGTAGATCCCCGTGGAGGAACTCAGACCACGACTACTACTACGACAACCTCAACCCACCACATGTCCAGCCCGTCATCACCTCGTCCGCTAAGCAGCTGGTTGTCAACGAAGGCGACAACGTAGTGCTACCTTGTGCCGTCACCAACCTGGGTATGTGTGTGTGTGTGTGTTGTAGTAGTAGTAGTAGTAGTAGCATTAGCTTTAGTAGTATTAGTATTAGTATTAGTAGTAGTTTTGATAATGATAAAGATCTTATAACAATAATGATGATGATAATAATAACAATAACAATAACTAATAATAATAATAATGATACTAATAATAACATCATTCCTACAACTACTAATACAAATGCCTTCCTTCCTACGCTGCAGGGGATTACAATCTGGTATGGCGCCAAGGCAGAGAGATTTTGTGGATCCTGCTGGAGAAGCCCGAGGGAGACCTTCAGCAGGTGAGTGTCTTCAACTCAATGCTAACACACACACACACACACACACACACACACACACACACACACACGTGGTAGCAAGTGTATTTATCACAATCTAACCTTGCAGTGGATAAAAGCTCCTTGGCAATCTGTGACGAATGGAGTGTCGCCGTTTCCGCCTTTAATGTTTCCCTCAAATAGATGTTCATCAAATATCGCCATAAAGTAGGATGAACAGCTGAGAGTGTGTGTGTCATGTATCCTGGTCATTGCACTACCGAGGCGTTTGTCAAGCCTGTCTGATTCTAAGAAATAAACTGTGCAGGGTCACGGGTGACTTTTGTGTTCGCGACAAATAAGGTTGTAGGAGTAACTACGTGTGGAATTTTTGCAGTTCTGCATGTCAGAGGCAGGGGTGGCAGGCTGTCACACACGGAGCGTCAAGGTCACACCAGACCACGGGAACCCCTCCATGCACATGCACCAACTCTTGACTGAGAGGTAGGAGCAGAATCGGTTACGGAACCGGTTCTCGTGATTCCATTTGCCTTGAAAACTGGAACCGCAAGTTCTAAAAATGACGGTTCTTGCCTAGCCCTAGTAGGATGCAATGTTACTGGCAGTAGCCTTGCATCCTATACCACATTACTGCATCGTGTTTATGGTTTCAGTCGTGTCTGTTCAACCTGTTGTGGGTTAATATTCGGTTCGTTAACCACTCGATATCTGGTTACCTTTATAATGCAAATTTAACCTCAGATACTTGTTCAGATCACCTCAAATAGTTATGCCGCTGAATTACAGAAAAAAATGGATTTTTTTTCTAGGTTACGTTAGGTTACGTTAGGGTTGGTTAAGGAAACGAATATTTACCCTTTTGTGATTGTATGAATTTTATCTCACAACAAATGCACATAAAAAAAGAAACCATCTAATGCATCACACAACCACATGTTCTCCACGTGCACGAGATCAACCTTGACTGATGCGACACCATAACACTTTTATAACCTACCCTAACGAAGTCAACAGAATCCCCTAGACCAGGAATAAGGATGAACCTGCATATGTTTAAGCCTAGCAGCGAAACCTTAATCATTTATGGACATAGGAGTTCACTCACCTATGGACAGAACCTGCCGTTAGCCCGTTTCTCGCGCAAATGTCAACTGGAGGGAAATTATATATCACTCCGCCCCCTCACACCGCACATGGCTCTACTTTTTTTCTGCATTGAATATCTCGGAGATTAGGACGGAAATGTACTTAGGATAACCACATAATATATCATATAATGTAAAAATGTATCACTCAATCAGTATAATATGATTTCAACTGTTCACTGACAACCTTCAAATCCGTTATTCTTATTGTGACGTTTGATCGGTCGTCGCTAGGGAAGTGAGACGTAAATCAATCACAAGTCAACGTAAATAATCACACAAGTCGACGTAAATAACTACAAGTCAACGTAAAAAAACAAAAAAACTTTCCAGGTTCCAACATTGATCGCCTCTTACCGGTGTGGGTTCACTCGAGGTACCTCTCTGCACTCAAAGTCCCCCTCCCTCTGCGCGTGCGCTGGACACGAAATTAATGTATTTGAGTAGTCAAACCATCCCAGGAAATCATGAGCCGAATATATCATCTACCGAATTCATCATCAGAGCAGCAGTGCGACTGTGTTGTTTACAAATTTTTAGTCCCACTCAGCAGAGTGAGTCGTGCGGCTGGCAGCAAAATCGCCTCCCGCGCAAGCACAGAGGGAGGGGGACTTCGAGTGAACCCACACCGAACTGAATCACTGGATGTCCTTCAGTTGCTTGTCTAAGAATAGTTTCCATGATACACGTTACACATCAGACTCAGGCCCAGGAATGCAGCACGATACCTTGATTTAAGGCTTGACAACAACAATGTGGTGTAGATAGCTTACTCACACCACGCCCCGCCACACACTAAGAAAATATACTTGTTGCCTCCTCATCCTTGCAATAGTTCAAGGTGAGGAGAGGAGAGGAGAGCTTACCATGATCACAAGAATCAGTAACTCTACAGTACAGCAGGCAGCCTCTTGTCCCTCTGTGCTATGTTCTCACAGCATCAATAGTGTTTCCTAGTGTATACCAATCACCTATAAGTGTTTTCTGTTAAAGGCTGTGACTACCGAACGTAAGGAAGACAATGACGTTCATATTTAATAAGGTGGTAACTTCACAGTTCCCGTGCGTGACGCCAACTTAAGGGAAACATGTTACTATCTTTGTTATAGATTTCAGAATACTTATATTAATGAACGCGTTTCATGATAGTGTTTATGTATCATTTAAATGGTCAGTTTTGAACACATGGGTTGTAAGAGAAAATGATACGAAATTTGCAAGACAGACTTTTGTAAAAAATATTAGCAAACGAAAATTGCTTTCATTATCTAAGTATTTATCTATATGCTATACCTATCTATATCCATATTTAATCTATCTATTTACCTATCTATCTATCTATCTATCTATATATATATATATATATATATATATATATATATATATATTGTTACGGCACCCCCCTTTTTCACTTTCCTCCAAGGCAGGGTGTCGCAAAACACGTTACCTCTCCTTACCTGAGGTAACGCCCTCCTGGGAATCGTGTAGCGGGGGTTGGCGGGACGGGAAAAGGGTTTTAAAAATCACCCATAGCCAACAACACTTCTCCTTTCCTTGTATATTTACAAACACTTACGCTTACAGGGTACAGCACAATAATACAGCCTCAGGGCATATAGTTCCCCACAAGAGGTTCACCCAGAACACAGCCTCCACAAGTCCACACACAGCAGCCTACACACAGCCATGCACTCCCTTAGCGAAGGCAGGGCCTAAGAAAGCCAGGATGCCATTTCTCCGGCCACCCTGTCCACTTCCCTCCAAGGTCCTGCCTCTCACGCGCCCAGGATGCACACCACAACCTCCACACAGCCGGTCAGCCACTCCCTTAGCGAGGGCAGGGCCTAAGGAAGCCAGGGTGCCATTTCTCCGGCCACCCTGTCCACTTCCCTCCAAGGTCCTGCCCTTCACGCGCCCAGGATCGGCCTCTCACTGCTGTGTCCCTCTGTCTGTTGTCTTTCTCACTCCTGTTTGTGTGTTGGCTCTCTCACTCCTGGCCTCCTTCTCCCAACCAACCACATCTCCCCAAACACACCCCACCACAACTGCGTATCGCTGAAAACACAGATAAGTAGGTCACCGTATCTTGACACCTGTCAACGCTCACACGGATCCCTACATCCCCAGGGAGGCCCGGTGACGCCGCTGCTCCCTGCCTCCACACAACTACACTTACAATAACTACACCGCCACAACACTATTTACATGCTAAATGCGTCGCCGCAACAATATATATATATATATATATATATATATATATATATATATATATATTTATCTATCTATATCGTGTTACTGCCTCTTCCATACCACTCCCTCTTTCCAGGCAGTGATACGGAACTCCCGTCTCAGCCTGAATGGGACGTCGATCACCCTGCAGGACGTCCAGGAAGAGGACGCGGGGCGTTACACTTGCGAAGTTGCAACAAAACCACCTCGCACTCTAAACCACACGCTTGATGTTAGAGGTGGGTATACAAGACTGTTTGCATCTTTCTCCCTCTCTACCCTTTACTCCTCAACTTCCATCTTCACTTCCAATTTTTCTCCATCTCCTACTCCTTCGTTTTAATTATTGAGATGACATTAATGGACATCGATCTCTACTTTAATATTAAGTGAAAACTATTTCAATGAATCACAAGCTTACTGTCGAAGACAAATGCTTCCAAATACTTGCATGGTGTGGAGTAAGTAAACTGTATCTATATCTAAGTTACTCCTCTGCTTCCTCCTCGACTTCTTTTTTTCCGTCTCCTCGTACAGTTCCCCCTACGGTGTTCCCGGCAAACAATCGTAGCGTGGTGACCGTCAAGATGGGAGTCTCCTTCTCTCTCGCCTGCCACGCCTTCGGGAACCCCAGACCCAACATCACCTGGAGCCTCAAGGTGCGTGCACGTATCAGCACTGCTACCACTGCCTCCTTGCTGTGTCTTCCCCCCAAAAGGTATCGTCACAGGTGCAGGATGAAAAGTTATAACAGACTTGACGTTGGGGCTCTCTATGCAATGTCTGGATTGTGTACATGTGGTTCACTATCATTAATTTTTGAAGTCCTAAAGTAGTAAGAGTTTGCTATTTACTGTTATCGCAGCGACTTACTACTTGTACTACCACCGTCACCTACTACTAATAATGCCACTTCTACTACTACTACTAATACTACTACTACTACTAATAATAATAATACTGCTACTACTACTACTACTACTACTTACTACTACTACTACTACTACTACTACTACTACTACTAACGCTCGTCTAACAATGTGAGTAACTGACCAATCTGTGTTTCGCAGGCGAGGAAGCTGACACTGCCCACCTCGGGGAACAAGCTGGTGATGACGAAGGCTGAACCGGAGGACAATGGAGTGTACACGTGCACGGCAGACAACGGGGTTTTGAGAACAGCTAAATCCACCATTACTCTGCAAGTTATGTGTATGTGATCCTTTACTTGCTCTATCTATTTGTCTCTTCACCATTCACATATCTAGATTCTACAAACCCTATATACATGTAACGACATTCCCCCCTAAAAACAACATCCTACCACTGCAATCCCCCCCCATAGAGTCACTAGTCTAGCCCATGACAGTTCAATAGTCTTCTCAGCAGGTACTACAAACCCATGTCCCAGCTACACACCATCACCTCACCCTCACCCAGCCCTCCCCTACACGTGCCAACACTTTCCTAGATACACTTGCAGTGATAACCAGACCTAGAACGAGAGAGAGAGAGAGAGAGAGAGAGAGAGAGAGAGAGAGAGAGAGAGAGAGAGAGAGAGAGAGAGAGAGAGAGAGAGAGAGAGAGAGAGAGAGAGAGAGGAGAGAGAGAGAGAGAGAGAGAGAGAGAGAGAGAGAGAGAGAGAGAGAGAGAGAGAGAGAGAGAGAAAAGAAAAAAAGAAGAGAGAGATAAGAGATAGAGAATAAATTACAGTTTCAGTTCGCTTCACAATTGTATATAATCAACCGTTTAATTTTAACCTCTCATTCCAACGCTTTACTTTACTACCCTCTTCGTGCTTCCTCCTCACACGCAGTCCCACCGAAAGTGAGGGCAGAGCAGGAAGAGGTCATCACTGGAGTCTCCTTCAGTGCCATTCTCGCCTGCTTCGTGGAGGCTGAACCTAAGGCAAAAGTCAACTGGTATCGACTCGGAGACATCCCCGTCGATCCCCTGAGACTGATCAAGAAAGTGGACGTCAGAAAGAGGTATGTGTGGTTTAGATTTTTTATAGTTATGGTTTAGTCATCTTTAACTGGTCTTGGTGAAGTATTTTTTGAGGTTTAAGTATGTATGGGAAGGAAGAGCAGCAGTAGGAGGATGGGGATATGGTTGAGGAGAAAGAAGACAATAAGGGGAATGAAAAGGAGGAGGAGAAGGTTAATGAACACTTAGGAACACACAAGGAGAACAAACATTAGTAGATCTGTTGGCCCTTACGAGGCTGTTTGAGATAAACTACAGTATCTCTCTCTCTCTCTCTCTCTCTCTCTCTCTCTCTCTCTCTCTCTCTCTCTCTCTCTCTCTCTCTCTCTCTCTCTCTCTCTCTCTCTCTCACCCTTAGATACTCGCTCCAGTTCGACGTCGTTACCTTGGAGGACTTCGGCGTCTTCACCTGCAATGCCACCAACTACATGGGAAATTCATCTGCGGTAATACACCTTTCGGGCCGCCCCAAGCCTGTCAGGTGAGCCTCGTGGAGCGTGTTGGAGGAGGAGAGGAGAAGGAAGAGGAGGAGAGGAGGAGGAGGAGGAGGAGGAGGAGGAGGCAGAGGAAGAGGAGGAGGAAATAGATACTGTAGAGTGTAGATGATATTGATTTACAAATGGAAAACGATATGGTATACTGGTATCTCTCTCTCTCTCTCTCTCTCTCTCTCTCTCTCTCTCTCTCTCTCTCTCTCTCTCTCTCTCTCTCTCTCAGGCAAAGTTACTTATCATCCTCCTTTCCGCAGGTATTTTAGTTCGCCTCAAGGGGAGGATAACACCACCTACACCTTAGTTTGGGATGTGGAGAGCTACGCGCCTGTCCTCACCTACACCATCACCTACGGGAACGTGAGTGTTGGTTGGCTGTAGGAGGAACGATAGTCTGGACACGTGAAGCGACTCAACAGGGACGAGTCGACGATGCATGAGTTACACTTGTTTCTTAGCTTTAGGGATAACTATATTGAAGAAAAAAAAAACCCTAGGGATAGTTAAATTGAGGGACACACATACACACACACATCTATACACTATAATTAATCAGTGAACCTTATTATGCATGTAAATGAACACCGCTGCCCTTCCACAGGAGAGTGATTCGGAGGACCAATGGGTACGCTTTACAGTACCCAGCAATCCCTCCTCCTCAATCTTGCACTCCAGAGATCATACCTTTGACAACCTTCTGCCCGGCGCTACCTACCACGTGCAGGTCACCGCTACTAATGAGTTTGGGCAGAGTGATGTTAACGAAACCTTTGCCTTTTCCACCCTGCTGCTAGGTAAGTTTACGATGCTGTTAAGAGATAATGACGTGCAGACTCCCGTTATACTAGTGACACAACGATTATCAACACTCAATCACGATTATCATAACCCTTGAACGAGGCATATGATCGTTAAAGGAAGTATTAACTGGTGCTTTGAATCGAAGCAATATAATTATGTTTTGTTTGGATGATGTTGATTACAAGGTTGGTGTCACTGGTGTGGTGGAAGTCGTCCAGGCGCCGTGTCCGCGGAGCCTGTAGTGACGGCATGTGGGGCTGTTGTGCATGAGACAAATTGCCAACGAACCAGCGGCATCATTTTTTTCCTCCCTTCCTGTAAAACCTTAAAGGAATACAATCTTCAATTTCAATAGATCAGAAGTTTGTTTTTTATTTACTTATTTCAATTTTCTTGTTCTATTTTGCATATTTATTAGTTTTTCTTGTGTGTGTAAATGTGCATGTAGTTTATTTGCCATTCCATGCTGGTTCAGTTGTTACAAATTGTTACGTTGCCGCCCAGCCCCACCTTGCCACAGCTGCATGAGGCGTCCTGCAGCTGCCGCCGTGCTGGCTGTCAGTCTTAACCGGCAAAGTTGGTTGACCTCAAAATTAAAGGATATGTTTATTAAGATATTTGACAATTACAATAATCCTAACGCTGCCCGGCCTGGCCACGCCCGCGGACTCATTAATGAAGCCTTAACTAGGCCGCTGGATGGATGTTCCGCTTTGGTCACCTTGCTGGCAAAGGAACCATTCTAAAATCATAGAATTGACTAACATGGATAGACAAAGAGTAATGGAGATAGCGAGGAATGTTCTCGCTTTGGAATGAAGTTAGAGCTTATGAGTGCCACAGAGACAGGAAACCAGAAAGCTAGGTGGTGATGTTGAGTGATGTTGTGGCACTCCCGCATCTGGCACCACTTCCCTCCATCCCCTTAGCCGGCACCACCTCCCCCGAGGGCACCAAGCCTACGGGGGATCAGCTCCTCCACCCACCCAGCCACCAATCCCAAGACGTGGTTTCAGAGACAGATGAGGCAGAGGAATCCCTTCAGGTAGTTCCCACTGAGGACATCGCACCAACGGCAACCCAGACCACGGACGACCAGGAGGCGAAGGCAACGCAGATCATCTACGACGCGGTAGCAAGCGGAACGGCAGGTAGCGACTGACCCCATGATAATGTTACATCTTCTTTCTTTACTTCTTTTTTTTTCTTTTTTTTTCTCTCTCTCTCTCTCTCTCTCTCTCTCTCTCTCTCTCTCTCTCTCTCTCTCTCTCTCTCTCTCTCTCATATGATAGAGTGACTAGGAAAGGATGTACTGCATAGCTCATCGCATAAGCTTTCCAGCACAGATAATATTGCACGCATCTGCTACTACTATGGCTGTTATTGATAGCGTATATACTACCTAGTCGCTGTCTTATGAAGCCGCTTGTTAGCTTTAGGTGATAGAGCTGCCCTGCTACTAAGAGGGACACAGACGTGGCTTGCATGGGAAGGCGCTGAAAGAGAACAAGAGACAATAATAAGAATACAACCTAGATGGAGGCATAAATGTGGGTAGTGAGTGGCAAAGACAACGGAAAAGAAAGCAGACTTTGATGACTGTGGGAAAGAAGGATGGTGATAGTAACAGTGAAAGAAGGAAGATGAGGAGATAGTGAAGGATAGTGAAGATAGGATGTACTAACAGCCGGTCCTAACCCTCAGAGTCCTCAGCCTCAGCACAGGACTCCGCGGCGCCTACCCTCACCCCTGCAGAGCGCCGGACGCAAATGGGTGCCTTCGTAACGGCAATCGTCCTCTCCTGTTTTTTTTAATAATCTGCTATGAGGTGAGTTGTGTGGGTGGGAGTATGAGAGTGGTGGTGGTGGTAGTGGTGGTGGTGGTGGTGGTGGTGGTGGTGGTGGTGGTGTGTGCGTGTTGCCAACTATTATCAATCGTGTTTACGTGACACTGCACCAAGCTTCGTGATACAAGATATAAAAAGATCCATTCGGTCTCAGTTAAATTACCTTGAGCTGCCCCGCGAGTGAGTCCTGACATGAGTGTAATATTGACTTGATGTTGCGACGTGCGTGACAGCTTGACGCACGCACACACACACACACACGCACACACCCACACCCACCTTGTAGCCCACATATTCCCCTCACAGGCTTTCTTGAAACACTTACTCAATTCATCAATAATAGCTATCCTTATACATATACAACAAATAGCTAGACCTGACCTGATAGGATGAATATGAATGCAGGTTGAACGTGACATGGTGATGGTGATTGGTGATTGGTGATGGTGACGGTGATGGTGATGGTGATGGTGGTGAGGGTAGTAATGTTAATGGATGGAGTTGTTGTGGGCAGCATCTGGGCACGTGACTGAAAAATGGTGACGGTAATGCCAACAGATCTATTTCAAAAGAAGACTTACTAGAGGGAGAAGGAGAGAGAAAGAGAGAGCGAGAGAGAGCGAAAGAGAGAGCGAGATAGATTATATGTTTTTTGAGTGAGTTGTGTTCAGGCACTTGATTTAATTTTGATCAAGTCGTAAGCAAGTTAATAACCCAATATTTTCCTTCCCAGTATATCAGAAGGAACTGCTAACAAGTATGTGGTTGTTTTGATGCAATATAATTCTGAAATAATTGATGTTTTTATGTTGATGTTCATTCATGTTTACTTCTATTATCTTTATTCATTTTCTTTTTCAATTCTATTCATTCTTATTGTTAATTTAATTTGGCAGTAGCTATAGTAGTGGTAGTAGTAGTAGTAGTGGTAGTAGTAGTAGTAGTAGTAGTAGTAGTAGTGGTGGTAGTAGTAGTAGTAGTAGTAGTAGTAGTAGTAGTAGTAGTAGTAGTAAACTCTATTAAAAAATCGAAGGCGGACGATGCCCCGCCTTTCCTGCCCCACTCACCCTGAGAATGGCTGCTGAAATGATGGGTGGAGCGTCATTAGTTTGGATTCATTTTGGTGATCTGTATAGGGGGGCTGGGGGGATGAGAGGGCATAATGATGAATAAATACTATAATAATAATAATAATAATGAATATGAGGTGATGGTAACGGGAATAATGAAAGTATTTCTTGTATCTCTTATTTTTTTCTATATATTTTTTTAATGTTTGATATTATAGTAATGACGAAACTGAGTCCAGATTCGTGTTCAGTATGACCGTAAACCTTTATGTACAAATTTTCATGAAATTCCGAGGTGTGAAAATTTTCATGAAATTTCCAAGGGTACCACCTAAGATTTTTTGGCAGAAATCATGTATTTTGAAATAACTCGAAAACTATGAGGTTTACGTCAAAAGAGTATATAGTATAAAAGAAAGAGCAGGTCACGCCCGTTCTTTTGAGCTATAGTGATATGGAATTGGAACATATGTATAGATGTAAGAATTGAAAAAAGAAAACATTAATTTTGTTCACAATAATTAACTTTTCTCCAAAGGTATAATAGATATTGGAAATGTGATGACATCAATCGATAGATCTTTTCAAGCTGCATAACTTTGTATATAATCCTTTTTCCTGTAAGAGTAATAGTTTCGTAGTAAAATGGCAAAAACTTATTCGACCTCAATTCTGGTGGACATTTTCGGACCACAAAATCAAAAATTCTTTACCGTCACAGATACGTGAAAAATGACTTCAATAAAACTTTTAGATATTCCAATTTACAGTAAAATTAGTTCAAAACGTTTTCGTGTATGACAAACAGTTTTAACGGCAGTAACAAAAAACCTTCTACCCTATACCTGAAAACACCTGTAATTCACTAACAGTTATAGAAAGATTGGAGGGGGGAGGGGGGGACTGGGACAGGGGATTAAGGAGGTGGAAGGGGAAGGGGGAAGGGGAAGGGGGAAAGGGGAGGGGGAAGGGGCTAAAGGGGGGGAAGGGATTAAAGGGGGGGGAAGGGGTTAAGGTGGGTGGTAATGATGAAAATAAGTCCAGATTCGTGTTCAGCATGAACAGTGATATCAGGTATCTAATTTTTCACGACACTCAGCCTGTCACTGTCAACCAATCATCTAGCACGGTGTGGTGATGGCCAGCCTCTTACCCCAGTAGGAGGGGCATCCTCCACCTTCGATTTTTGTATAGAGTATATTAGTAGCAGTAGTAGTAGTAGTAGTGGTAGTAATAGTAGTAGTAGTAGCAGTAGTAGTAGTAGTAGTAGTAGTAGTAGTAGTAATAGTAGTAATAGTCAAGTTTATAGCATAGATCTCGTAATGGTGGCAGCAAATTTCATATTATTCATATAACCTATAACTCATCCCCAAATTTCCATTACACTGATGTCATGTCTGGGGTAACATTTACTATATATCCTTCAAAATTTTGCGGCAGCATTACACTATTGTATTCAACTGTGAAATACTTCTAAGATCTTCTCAATACAACTTTTTTTTACCATTACACTAATTTCTAGACTTGAAATTTTCCGTATCATTACAATAGAAAAAGTAGGAACAGCAGGAACCACAACAGGATTAAAATGAAGACTTAATAACACTAAATGCACTAATTACTCTCTTGTAGCCTTATATGCATCTTTAGAGGCAGTTGTAATAAGGAAGAACCAGTCCCCATAATGCGTCTTCTCCCTCCTCTATACAATACACATGAATAATAGACACTCACGACTTCACTTCCTTTCCTCAGGCTGTGAGTAGAATCGTCTTCATCCCCGGTTTGGAGATGTACTTGGCAAGAGATGTGACGGATCTGGATTTCGAGTGAGCCCCGTAGGAGGGACCTTGTATCCGGAGAGGTCACGCAGGGGTCACGCACGGGTCACGCAGGGATCATGTCCCTTGAGCGTACAGTCTGCAGTCAACAGTTGGAATCTCAGAGGGAAGAAAAAACGAGAAACTTATTATAAGAAGAGAAAATATTACAGATCCATCATGTCGAAGATCAGAGACGATGTTCCCGAATTCAGGTGAAACGTGCCTTAAGTCTCGCCTTCAGTGCTCAAAGCAGTGCATCTGAATGAGCTGCGCGCACACACACACACACACACACACAGTCACCCTTGAATATGGACAACACTCCCTCGTCGGATACGTTGGTCGTAGGAATAGCTAACCACTCCTGACTGGCGACGAGACACTCCCAGTCTTAAGTTCTCGAAGGTGAGGAAAGGATCGGGTGGCTTTGTGGTACCTAAAGGTTGGTTAGTTCGATGGTAGCTCACGGCAGCTTCTTGGCGAGAGGGGCAGCGCTCTCTCCTTAACCCTAGTAGAACAACATAATCTACTGTTCGAGGGAGTGTTTAATCACCTTTAATCAGTAATGACGATTGCCTCTACGGAACCTTGGTGCACACGAACACTCACTCACATACTACGTACAAATATCAAATTTTATACCACGTTGGCTATCTGTTGTCGTGTGCATTTGAGGTTCAGTGTAATAAGTTCCTACAATTTACTTATCAACATCTTTTGCACTGCTGAAAGAGTTACATCGTCACTGCAAGACGTCCATAGTTTGCCACAGTGGTTTTGTTATTCCTCTCGGTAAATGGAAGGTGGTTCGGTTCCTGCGGGTGACTTGCATCGCCTGATCCTCGACACGCCATCAGCTGCACCTTGGGTCTCAATATGACGACTCTCTCTCTTTCTTTCTTTCTTTCTTTCTTTCTTCCTCTTTCACTCTCTCTCTCTCTCTCTCTCTCTCTCTCTCTCTCTCTCTCTCTCTCTCTCTCTCTCTCTCTCTCTCTCTCTCTCTCTCTCTCTCTCTCTCTCTCTCTCTCTCTCTGCATACACATCCCAAAGTGTTCCTGATGGCATGTTTCAGCACATCAAGAAGGTTATTATTATTATTATTATTATTATCATTATTATTATTATTATTATTATTATTATTACTACTACTATCATCATTATTATCATTATTTGTAAAGCGATTCTCATCAATGATTAATTAACGTTATTATTGCTGTACAGTATATCCGCAGACATGCTCCCTCTTCACTTCTCCATCTCCTTCCTTCCATCCTCCTTCCATCCATCCATCTCTCTCACCTGCTTCCCTTCCCTCTCACACCACCGCCTGCAACATACTCTCAGGCTGAGGATCGAGTTGATTCTCTCACATTTCCCATAGCAGGACATGTACCTATACTTTTTCTCTTTAGTTTCACTCTACAGTGTTGTGAATATTTGTTCTCAGTAAAGTTATATTCGTATTTTCCTCCTGTGGATTAAGACTTGGTAATAAAGGATATAACATAGTGGTTTGTTTTTGTCTCGCCGTGGTATGGGTGAGGTTATATTTTTGTCAACATGTTCACCGTGTACAGTCATGGCCTAAAATAATCACCTATCCTCCGGTCCCGCCTACCTCAGACTGGCTCCCTTTCTGCACGGCAGGTCACAGTTAATGGTGCTGGGGTGGGGGTGGGCGGGGGCTGAAGGAGGAAAGATTGGGAAAAGAGAATTAAATGCGAAGTGGTGGTTACATAATTTGGTCATTTTCATTCATTCAGGGCATGCTATAAAGAAGTTAGATAATAGTAATGTTGCATTCCACCAGACAGACAGACAGACAGCCTGTCAGCCCGTTAGCCCACCAACACACGTCACGTCCGCCATCTTGCTCTTCTTCTTCTTCTGTGACCTCTTCCGCTTTTGTCACGTCCGCCATCCTACTCTTCTTCTGTGACCTGTTCTGTGATGTTATATTAAGTCATTACGCTTAATAGGCACTGTTTTTTTCAATCCTTCCACTATATATGGTGAAGAATAATGTGTTACTGCTCCTCCTTCCCTCAAATAGACTTAGAAAGGAAGGAAAAAGGTGTACACATACATGCTGGAGCATTTGATGTCACTAATTTCAGGACTATCTCAACATTTCAATTAACTTAGACACACTAGAATTTCATATTTCATCCCCCAAGGATCTACTACCACGGCGTCTTCTCCGTTGGTGCATTTTGGCTCAGCAAGTAAACACACGGCCGCGCACCGCTGCTTCGTGTGTCCACTACTGTGACTATAGCAATGACTGTACTCCATCAATGTAACTGTATGTCTTTCTCTCGTTTCTATGTCTAATTATCTAGAACACACACACACACACACACACACATACACACTCTCTCTCTCTCTCTCTCAATATATTCCCACATTCTAAACGGGCACACGTTTAGAATGTGGGAATATATTAAAATGACATGCAAGAGTAGATGTAAATGTGTTGTTATTCAATGTAACCCCGAGAGCAGATAAAGTATAAAGTAAGAATAATTTCAAATATCAATACATTTTCCATTCTCATTCCAGGATAAATTGATCATCTACATTTGTAAGTGTTCTAGTGTTGTCAGCTACGTAATGATGTTCAATTAGCCTACAATGGTAACAAGTTAACTACCATCAATCATGGAACTCATCGAACGAAGCCTGAACGAGCCAGTTAGTGTGTGTTCCTGGCATGAAGCAGAGACACTCAGTAGCCAAGGAGACTCCAAGGAAGACGCACGGGTACAGTCAAAGAGTCTTGGTCGCCTAGGAGTGTGGCGCAGACATGAAGAGAACAGCTGCATGACAAGGAGGAAATATAAAACAAGTGAGTGTATTCGTATTATGTAGTACACCAGGTTTTGCGTGCAAGTAAAGTGAATGAAGTGTTGTGTGTTACTAAGGATTGTGTAGTGACGCTTATTGTACCCGTATGGAAAGTGATTGTTTAGTAACGTATGGGGGGGGGGGAGTCATCTGTCGTGGCCATCCCCTTGGGTAATGTTCCCAGATTGAATGAGGCGTCAGGAACTGTAGAATAGAATAGTGAAGAGTTTGTTTATTTATTGTGTACATTGTCGTACATTTTAAACGTCTCCCCTTCCCCCAGTTGTAGTTGTCTTTCATTTTACTTACCCCGCCTCACTTCGCTACTCAAGGAACCTTTTTGGCTCAACCACTCACACCAATCCCTAACGACCACTTCATCCATTCTCCTCATTCTATTGCTGCTGCATCTATTCTTATCCATCATAAGACACCATATACTTACCTCAACATTGACACTACTATTCCTTGTACTGTGTTATGAATCTTCCTTCAACATTGGATTACCATTGTTTATGACACACTCTTCACCGACCCTTTGTATGACTTGTAATACCCTCTTCTCTGTACCCTACATTCTACTTTTCTGTCCTTGTTATACTGCTGCACGAGCTACAGTTTCCCCTCACTTAAGTAATCTATCTCGACCTCCCCCTCCCCCCTACCCCGCCTTAATGATATTCTTACAGAATCACCACATTTCCACTTAAACAAATACACATCCTTCATTTGATCTAATCCTTTGACTATAACTAATTGCTCTTTCCCTCCACATAATTTTCCTTGCCATCACCTCTACAATACCGTCTACCTTTTAGATTAACATAGCGCCATATCACCTTAGATGTCTGGCGCTTGCTCCTTTTTGCATTAACTAACTAACTAACTAACTATATATATATCATCGTTTGCTGATAGTAATATGCGTGTTTGCACACACGCATTGCTGCCTCCACTTGAATCTCCACGGTAATCTGCTGAGTTTTGTTATATAGCCCGTTATGTTATGTTATGTTACGTAGTGGAATGAGTGAAGAGTCTGTGAAGAAAGTGTATGAGTGAAATTGAGTGTTTTAGTAGGAGAGAAAGGCCAGTTGTAAGATTGAAGGATAGGGCTGAGGAGTACACACATGAAGGAAGTGTTGATAGAGGGGGAGAGTTTGAACTAGCAAGGAGGGAGTGTGTAGGTAGGGGGAGGTAGAGGTAGAGAATCATGTGTCGTGGCCATTCCCTTGTGTAATGTTCCCGGATTGAATGAGGCGTCAGGAACTGTAGAATATAATAGTGAAGAGTTTGTTTACCTACTGTGTGTATTGTCGTAACGTTAGAGTCTCCATTTAATATGTCGTGAATATAACTCCGTTGCCATTTTGTAGTGTAAATCCACCACCTACCTTCCTTGTATGAACAGTCTTCGTGGTCTTTTATTTTACTTACCTCGCTTATCTCGCTACTCCATTCTGTCCTCCCGTTTCCCTTCCTCCACTTCCTGCAGCATCAGGTCTCTTTTTTGTGTCCTATTGATTTTCATATTTTCGTTCGCTTTTAATAATGTACCAAGTTTGTTGACAAATTATTCAATTATGAAGTTGTTAGTGTACTTTTGCATCTATTTCTTATTTGAAGGTGATTAAATAAATAATCCCCCTGAACTAGGCAGCTATAGGCCATATAGTTCTGCTAGGGTTAACGAGAGAGCGCTGCCCCTCTCATCAAGAAGCTGCCGTGAGCCAGGATCAAACTCGCAACCTTTAGGTCACGAGCCGAGCACAGTACCCCAGAGCCCCTCTATTTCTTCTTCCTATTATTATTTATTATTATTTAAACACTGTGTTTTAGTTTTTATAGGACTGAGAACCTTATGGTGTGGTTACTTCCAGATGCCTTGGTTTGGGAATCGGTCAAGTAGGAACGACACTAGAAGCGCCATTTACAAAGCAGAAAGGCGCCTGCACAAGCCCAAACTGACGTTCAAGTGTCCCTTACAAGCAGCAGAAGCGCCATTAATGAAGGTGCAAGAGTATTTATAAGTTTCATGTTAAGTTAAATTTCATAGTCGTGTGTAAGACGTGTGGTGTGGTGACGAACTACTACTTCCCCCGGCCAGACTTATTCACTGTCTGAGAGGAGGACGTGTGAGAGTACGTGATGGTGTGAAGGCCACGCGAGTGTTGCTGCAAATACTGTCTCCTGCTTCCACATCCTCCCTGCCGTCGCACTTACGTGTAGTGTAGTAAATAATCTATGATGGTATACGTGTTGCATGAACCCTATATGCAAATTCCCCCTTAAACTAGTATACATGTATTCCAATCCAAACAATGCTTTGGTAGTTTGTAAGCAAGTACATGTATTCCAATGCAAACAATGCTTTGTTAGTTTAAGCAATTATATATATACTAAGTTTAAGGGGGAACTTGCGTATAGAAGATCCGTGACGATAGGATATCAGATAAAACAATCATATACCTTAGATATTTTTATTTAAAATGTTGTACTAGCAAAAAAAATAAAAAAATATATATACATATAAAATAGAGTAATTCCTTTTCAAACGTGGCTCGTCTGCCTCCCATCCAGAAGTACACTCGCTTCTCCTCCACCCACACCTGAAAGCAAAAGGTACAATATTAGTCGCCTGTCCTGTACCACGATACCAACACATACACTTGAACACGGTTTTCAAAACAGTAGTAGTTCCTCTTCAACCAAACGTGGCTCGTCTGCATCTCCCTTAGATCCAGAAGTACACTTTTGTCTCTCCTCCACACACCTGAAAGCAAAGGTATTAGAATATTACCCGCCTGTCCTGTACAGAATATTACCCCAATGCACACAAGTCAAACTTGGAAGGTCCCCACTAGCTCGTTTCCTGTATATTACAGTTAGGTACACTAGGTAAATACACCCTGTCACCCCCAAATCAGTCGTCCACATTCTAGTCAACCTCCCTGACAAGGTGTTCCTCCATCACTTCTGTCGCCATTCCCCACCCATCTGGACAGCACTACCACCATCACTGAGAAATGTAGGACTATTATGACGGCTACACAAGGAGACTGTAAGAGACTAGTTGACCTACACACACAGACCGAGAGAGAGGGGGGGGGAAGAAGGAGAACGAAAAAAAAATTTAAATAAATTTTTTGTTTTGGATATTATTCAATTTTTTTCTTGTGGAGAGAAAAGAAAGGTTTTTGATTTATTTTGTCTATTTTCAATTGTTTGGTTTTATTATTGTAGTATTACTGTTGAAAAACAAATGAATGCTTAGATTGAGCAGGAAAATTAATACAGTGTCAGCGGCCACACCAAAGTCCTCTCTCCTCTCTCGCCCCGGCAGTGCGGTACGATATGTTTTCCCGCCCTAACTTTTCTTAGAAATATTTACTATACATGCCGAGTTCGTTCCACTCCTCTACTACCTTATTAGTGAACCAATTTCTACCTACATCTCTCCTGAATCTGAACTCACCCAGCTTTAAAACATTAGTTAGTGTTCTTACTTCCGAAGTAGCAAACCATCTCATCTGGACAATGCGCCAGACGAGCAGCAGCAACAACCAGTGTCATCCGCAGCACTCACGACTACATGGAACCACGAACTGTCAAGGAAAAATGATTAAGTTAAAGGATGTAGTATAAGTACAGATTTCTATGAGCAAGACAAGTTCTGCATTTCATAAGGACACAGGTAGCAGAATAACTTTAGTGGTGCATTGCTGAATTATGATGTGGTGGAAGGATGCAATGTAGACTATAGTGGTATCCTTTCCTCCTTTTCGTCCGGTGTGATTTGTATTGTGATTGCAAAATTATGTATTGTATCATTGCTGGATTAAAAAGTAACAAATTCGGAATAAAAAAGGGTTGTATTAATCTAATGGTTCTTAAGCATTCAAGTTGTAAAAACGACTATTTCCTCATTACAGCATGAACCTCAGTTTAGTTAGGGACTGTCATTCAGATGCATTACAAAATTACAGCTTACGATTGCTAATCTTTTCCAACACTAAGTGGTTATTGATGTACTTACTAACCGATCAGTCATTGTTGTGCCTCCCGTGTCCCGTGCAGCTGTAGTTCAGTGTTCTGCCGCCGTTGTTCTGCCTAATGGATGGATGCAACGCCTCTTGACTGCATATAACAAATTCTAGTTTTCCTGCAAATAAAAAAAAAACGTCAATAAAAGTACTAATTACTCACTTGAATTTCATAAATATTCTTGGCAAACATTGGTACCTGATATGATAATTTTTACTACACGTTTAAGTATCTGTATATATGGTGGTGGTTTGCAGATTTATTATATCCTACATACTAAGGTACTTGACCATGCCTGAAAGTGAAGAGTAGTTACACTTTAAACTGAACTGGAAATTTAACAGAAAACGAGAGTAATAACACTTGCAGAGTCATTAGTTTTTTGTTTAAATGATCAATTACCGGAATTTCCTTCAGTCCAACGCTTACTAAAACCTTCAGATATTAGTACAGTACGTATCCTGTGTACTACTAAGATGTAAAAAAAAAAAAGCCATATTAGGCGTGCTAACCCTTTCACAAAATGTTGTCAATATTGATGTATATGGCTATATTAAAACACAAATATATTTTCTCTGCCACCCCTCCATTACCCCAGAAAAACGGTTATATTACTTACTCCCAGGGGATAAATTACCCCCACTTTGGGAACCACTGGTTTAGAGTCTTGTTTCACTTAAACTATTTTATTACCTATAACTCAAATTTAGTTTTCTTTGCATATATTGAACAGATACAAAAATATCGTAATATTAATGATGGATAATGTGACCATTTACCTCTCATGGTTTAAATTATTCATATGGATACGAAGCATAATTTCGACATTAAGGCTACTGATAACACGTCATTGATAAACTATAGTTCCTTAACATTAACATCACAGTTCTGCTTCGTGTACGTGTATGCGTTGACACGGTAGTTATGCAGACTCGCTGTCCATAAACGAGGGATAACTACACACAACCCTAATACTTTAAAAAAAATATCTAAAAAATACCCATGAATATTTACGAGTGACTGAACACACAAAAGAGACGGCGAAGAAATAAAATTATAGACTTCCATCGTCCTCCCTCCGTCCTTTCCTTTCATTAATTTCAAAAGGTATACTTCCACTACCTACCACACACTTCTCCCTTCTAAAACTTTCACCGACACCCCCATCACCATCCTACCATTAACCTACCACCATCCACCTACCTCCATTAAACAGTAACTCCGCTTACGTCCACCTTCCATGGCTGTTCTTGTCTCTAATCCAACTGTCCTCGACTGAAGTTCTCGTTCTACAAACTCCTCCTCCTCCTCCTGCTTCACCTCCTCCTCTTCGAACCCTTTACTATAGCGTCTCGAAGCCCATTGAAGTGCTTTGACTCACCTTTAAGTAGAAAACAGGAATGTTATTTGTTTTAGCAAATGTTATATGTGTATACAAACTTATTTTGCTTATGAGTTTTTTTTAATATGTTTGTGTTAACGTGTTTATAAATATTATCTTTTTATTAGGTTTCTCTGTCCATAATATTGTTGCTGTGCTAATGACTGTATACAAATAAGTGATTAGCTTGTCATATCGAATCATTGTGTGAGTTGAACTGGCTGGTTCGTATCACATTTTATTTTATTTAGTTTCATATATCTCTTGATTTATTTTGAAAGGCGAATCGGTAACAAAAATATACATCTACACATAAAACCAAAAAGACGATTATTTCCAATTCCACGTGTTCTTTGCTTAGGTATATAATAGTATACACGGAAGGGTGAAAGAGAGGACGACGGTGAAGAAAGAAATCAAAACGACCCTTAGGAACACGCTTGTAACCCTAATTTGAAGTCCCACTGCACAAAACGATTACCATTATAATTATTTCTACAAACCAAGCACACTAAAACTACTGGAACCTAAATGATACAACTCATTTCACTTAACAACATGGAACAAGTCTGAAAAACAACCAATTGAAGGTAGGCAAATTAAAATGAGTGTAATAAGATTCTAGTAGATACATTTATTAAAGAAAGTGAAGACCAATTCCATTCCACTACTGGTTAGCAAATTGCAATCTATTCTTAAATGTCTGTGATACATAATCCAGATTCAGTATTTCTGCATAACTACTGCTCGGACGATATCGATATAGATATGAAGTCCTACATATATACAAAGTGTACTCAACACATCTGTGAAGGTTTCAGGCGGTGCTCGTCATTATTTACTTTGAAATGTTATGTTTTGTTAAGTTAGTTATGTTATGTTAGGTTATGGTTAGGTTACGTTAGGTTATAATTTGGTTAAGATTAGATTAGGTTATGTTAGGTTTGGTTAGGTACGGTGTGGTTCGGTTAGGTTCGGTTATATAAGCTTTTTATATCTTTTTACCCAAAAGTGAAGCATTTCACCCTAGAGTTTTTTCCGGATTTCCATATATGTTCTATATTTGTTTACAAGAACGAGCACCGCCTGAAACCTTCATAGATGTGTTGAATACACTATATATATAGTATGAAGGACTTCATATCTATATCGATATCATCCGAGCAGTAGTTCTTGCATTTACACTACCTACCCATAAAATAAGAGTCTTTCCTCTCAATGTGCGTAAAATAGAAAATGATTATAACAGGGGAACCACTTTCATTTCAGACATAGCAATAACCAACGCTTCTCAAAGGTTCAAACACACCATGCTCAATGATTACGTTTACAGAGACATAGAACAGATAGGATTTGAAGATAGTTAAGACATGTGAGTCTCTAAATATTTGTTCAGCTATCATATAAACAAAGATACTATGAATTTCAACACTCACATCAGTAGACGACATATTATTAAAGTAAATTTTTGGGAGGCCACTGCTTTTGAGTGTGTGTGTGTGTGTGTGTGTGTGTGTGTGTGTGTCTTTTAGTTGTCAATAGTCTACAAAGCAATTATGTTGATTTTTCTTCCTCTCTTCTTACATTCTATTAACAATTAACTATGAGATGTAGAAATGGTGAATGTGACGAAGATGAATATGAAGAAGGATGATGAGTGGAAGACATATTTACGTAAGATAAGTATTAGGAGGATCAGGAGCACGTAGCATGGAAGACAAGAGAAGAACAACATTGAAGAACAGCAGCAGGTGCATGAAAAGTGAATACTGACTTTAAGGTGACGCTTCACTCACTAACTTTGTGGGGCGTCAGGCAGGCTAGTGATGCTTTAGTGTAGCATTGGTGTCTGTATATATATATATATATATATATATATATATATATATATATATATATATATATATATATACATACACAGACACAGGCACAGATACACAGATACACACATACACAAGCACACCACACACACACACACACACACAAACACTAAGTGTATATAGGTAAAGAATAGAGATATATAAGAAAAGAACGCTCACCCTTGAGAGGCCGCACATCACACTGAGCCATTCATTCATCGACAGGCTCGCGTCGCCGCCATTCTGCGACCAACATCTGGTTTACTGTGTAACGCGGCATCACGTTTCTTTGCGGCCATTAGTGTGCCACTTCCCCTTGGTGGAGTCTCGGAAGGTCAAGACGGAGTGACTTGCTTTCATGTCTTGCCAGGCAATCCACTCGGAATGACGGGTACTTGGGGGCACCCCTTCCCCTCTGGGGGTGCCTCCTGCTGGGGCAGAACCTACACCACATACCCGTCCTCTCCCTAGACGGATAGTTGGGGGCACCCATCCCCTGATTGGGTGCCTCCTGCTGGGTGAGGTTCCACACCACATACCCGTCACTGGGAGTCACAGACAGCTGGGGGCACCCATCCCCTCATGGGATGCCTCCTGCAGGCTGAGGTCCTGAACCTCGTTTCCGTCAACTCTCACTGGGAGTGACGGATACACCCATCTTGATCCTTGGCGGCCTCCTATTGGGAAAGTCAACACACACGTCCGACCTGCTATATTGAAAATGATGCCGCACATCACAGTAAACCATTCATTAGTCGACAGCCTCGCGACGCCGCCATTCTGCGATCAATTCCCGGACTGCAGTGTAACATGGGAGCACGTTATCTCTGAGGCCTTTGATGTGCCACCTCCCCTTCTTGTTGTCCCGGAAGATCTTGACGGAGTAATGACCTTCCAGGTATTGAACGAAGAAGTCCCCGGATCCAGCCAGGCGATCGTAGAATCTGCCGGCAATGTGGAGGCTGCGGCGGACCAGGGAAGCTGCGTCTTGTTGGTCCACTTCATCCAGGTGGACG
>JAPQNM010000003.1:948042-953042 GCA_029783475.1 Metacarcinus magister | reverse complement strand
GAGAGGGAAGTAAATATAATGAAACTGAATAGGTAAAAAAACAACAAATAAATAATAGAATATATAAATGAATAAATAAATAGATAAGTTATAAAAAAAAACAATAAATGTAAGTAGAAACAAAACATGTTATATATAAACAGATAAATGGATAGATAAAATAGTGAACAAAAATAATAAATAAGAATAATTGATTAAATAGAAGTAAAAAAAAATTGTTTACGATAACGATCATAAGTAAACACAATAAATGATAAATAAAACAAGCGTTACCAACAGGAAGGTAAATGAACTTAATGAAGGAAGTGATGTAAATATATTCTTTAATTAACACTAGGTAAGTCTTGTTTTATTAAGAGTTACACAACACGCTGCGTCAAGGTGTTAATGATGATAGAACGATAGCGTGTGTGCGTGTGCGTGTGTGTGTGTGTGTGTGTGTGTGTGTGTGTGTGTGTGTGTGTGTGTGTATGTGTGTGTGTGTTAGTCTATACCCCAATATGCTGCTTTAGAATGATGGATTCCTGTTGTTATTTTTATTATCATTATTATTATTATTATTATTATTATTATTATTATTATCATTATTATTTCATTACACTTACGGAAACACCTGAAACAACTTAATTTAATTTCGGAAAGTCAAAAAATCCTCCTCTTTCTTAATTACAAAAAAATAATTCAGTATAACATAAATAAAAACAAAAATACAGTAATCTAGAAAAATAACAATAAATAAAACAAGAGAGACAGACAATATTGAATTGAAGGAGAGAGAAAAAGAGAAAAACAAGGCAAGAGGGAGGAGGAGGAAGAGGAAAATTGAAAGAGAGAGAAAAAAAAAAGAGAGAGAGAGAAGGGACATAATGTAGGCGTTGATACAAGAGGAGGAAGGAGATGAAAATGAGAAGAAAGGGATGAAACCACTAAATTCTTACGTCCCAGTAATGCAAAATAACCGAATCCAGAATGGCTAAATCATTGTGTTGAAAGACAGGTAGAGACAAGGAAAAAAAGGGCTAGAGAGAGAGAGAAACGAAGGTAAGGAGGGAGAAAGGGAGGGAGGGAGAACAGAAAACAATAAGAGAGGAGAGAGAGAGAAAGGAAAAAAAAAGAAAACATGATCAGTGAAGTCAGGTAGGTAGGTAGTGGTGATGGTAGCTACCAGACCACCCAGAAAGAGAGAGAGAGAGAGAGAGGAGAGAGAGAGAGGGAGAGGGAGGGAAAGAGGGAGGAACGCAATGCTTCAGTAACTTGTTGTGCAGGATTGAGAAGAAAAAAAAGTGTTAAGAAGGTATGAAGCAACGCAGGAGTGATAAAATGTTATTATCTAGGCAAGGAAACCAAGGAGAGAAAGAGAAAGAGAAAGAGAGAGAGAGAGAGAAAGAGAGAAAAAAGAGAGAGAGAGATGGACAAGAGACTGAATCAACATTAAAAAAAAAAATGTCTTCCCCTCCCCCCCCCCACACCACACCACTCTATTATTACCTAGCCAGTCTTCAAGTCAACACCACCACCACCACCACCACCACCACCACCACCATCACCACCACCACCATCACCACCACCATCAATTCTTAGCGTTTACCTCCTTCATTTCCGCTTTGAAAGACTCGTATTCAGGAGTTTTAAAAGTACTTACTGTGTTGAATTTACAAAGTAGTGGTGTTTGTTTATTTCTTATTCATATTTCATCCCAAACAACAAACAAAGAACAATGGAATAGAGGTATAAGTAAGATGTCTGCCCATAGATAGAAGGAAATGGATAGCGGTAACTGTCATTATTTCCTGTGGTTTATTTTTGAAGTTGAAAGGAAATTCTCTAAAGCTGTCGTGTAGTTATATAGAAGTGACTGTGTTGTGTTGATTCTATGTATGACGTTTGTTAACCATTACTAAACCATTAAACCATTAACGAACAACTGTGAACATTTTGCAATCCCTAAAAAAACCCCACCAGAGATTCATTATTTTACAGACACTCAATAAAATAATAGAAAATGGATCAGGTAAATAAATAAATATAAAGTTAGCCGAACAAAAGTAACAAAAACAATAACATTTATGACGATTTTTTCAGTAAATAGAGATGATTAATGTGGAAGAAAGGAAGCGTTGAGTAAGTTAGCCAATAATTCATTCCTTCATCGCCTCCACTAGTAAGATATGCAGTTGTTTTGGCCTCCTCATGCACTTTTCACATCATATTATATAATTTTTACCTCTCTCAGGAGTATCGAAGCGTCTCTGGGACTGATATGATCCTTGAATTTTAACTTTGGGTGTCATCCTTAGTCTTTTGTTTATTTTGGAGACTCACAATGGGTCTCTTCCACTCCTTCCCTTAACTGTTTTATAACCCTTTGTTGGTCTGTTTTTATGGCAGGAAAAACGTAGTTGAGTCCGAAGCGAAAATAAAAATTGTCATACGATACAGTGAGTTGGTAAACAAAGTAATTTCATGAAGATAGATGTAACTCATTTCGATCAGCGTTTAAAGACCTGTAATTAGTGCTTTCAATGGCGTTAACTTGTCAATTTAAAACGTGGAATCTTAATTAAAACAGCAACATTATGTATGGAGGGACTTGAATAATATCAAGCATTTAACAGATGAAGAGAAAACAAAGAAAACAGGACATACAAGATAAAAAAAACAAAAAACATCCATCGAGGGGTTATTTTTAGCGTAAACCAAACATCGCATTACTAATAAATATAAAAGGACAAGCAAACACACATTGACCAACAAAATAATACACAAACAGACAAATAGAAACAAAAACAGACAGAGAGATAGACAGACAGACAGAGACAGACACAGAGAGAGAGGAATGAACAGGTGAGCCATAAAGTAGATATGTAAGGCAGGTGCCAGCTAGTGAAAGGGGGGGTAGGGGGTGTTTGGGGGTGACGGGAGAGGCCAGGCCATTACAGCCTCCTCCATTACACTGGTATCAATTAGCTTCAACCAGAGAGCATGTTAAGTCTACCGAGTACACTGTGCGTCCGTCCGTCTCACATCCATTACCAGCTGGTCCTGTCAGGCTTTCAATGAGTGTCGCTCCTGCAGGATACGAGGCACGAGCGTCGGTCAGAGAGAGAGAGAGGAAGAGGAAGAGAAAGAGAGAGAGAGAGAGAGCGAGGGAGAAAGGAAGAGAGAGAGAGACTATATACAACTAGTTCTGTAAGTAGTAATAATGATTCCCTTTCGTCACAGGTGAACGATCGCTCTGGACACCACCTCCTCCTCCCTTGGTCACCAGCCTCCGCGTGCCTTGCCTTGCCTCGCCTCGCCTCCGCGCCCTTGTGTCCAGAGCAGGAGTGAGGCGCCCCTGGCAGTGTCATTTCCTCTTAAGTGATGGAAGTGGATGCGTTGTTCACCAATAAAAGATGAGACACTCCCCGCCGCCCTCCACTTAGCAGCCTCCGCGCTAGTACTCAGTTTATTTCAACACGTTAAGTGGTTCGAGGAAAATTGCCGGTGTGACAAACGTGTGCGAATGATTTTTTTGTTCTTTCTTTTCTATAAGGAAGACATGTTTCTATATTTTTAGTAGTTATGGTATACTTACTGTTTTGTGTCTTTGAGCACTTGTGAAAGGTTGCATAACTATCTGGTAACGATGGCTGTGATTCCTTCTGTTTTTGTAAAAGTTAAAAAATTTATTCATGTCAGTCATTCATTAGATTCTTTACGTATAGAGTGAATTTCTTTTTTTTTCTCACTCATTAAATTTTATCTTCGTTTATGGAGTCTTATTTTCCATCATAAACGAAGACAATCAAGAGGAATATTAGGCTGGGTTAGCGTAGAGTCAGTTCAGGTTAAGTTAAATAAATCCTTATAACACAACCTTGCGTCTGATTCACTTAGTGTCGCTATGCAGTAATTGCCTCCACGTCAAATTACCTTGGTGTGGCGGCAGGCAGCTGGACGGAACAGGTCTCATCTAGTCATTTTTTCTCTCCACGCCTGAAATCGAGGTCTGACTTCAACGCCGGCGTGTAGGAAGGTTTGTGAGCCCGATATGGAGTGTATGTCATCAGGAAGCTTATTGCCTTTGTGTGTTGAGGCGAAGAGGCAAAGCACACACCAGGTAGGAAGGACGAGGACGGCTCACACACACACGCACACACGCATACACACACACACACACACACACACACACACACACACACACACACACACACACGTTGTCATCAGCTGTCAAGAGCAAAAAGTAAAGGGGAAAAAAAAGGAAGCAGTTTCAAGACTCGTACACGGGGATGCAACAAGTTACTCTCAATCCTCTACCTCCTCCTCCTCCTCCTTCTTCTTCTTCTCTTCCATCTTCTCCGCCTACTCTTATTCGGACAGTGATCGGGAGGGACCTCAAATATCTACACGTCTTTACACATCTTAACACGCTTGATTCTCGCTGCACTGACGATGAGCTACGTGCAGTACATGTGTGTTCTGTAGACGAGGGAGTGCTACAGGTTCTTTTTGTTTCACCTCATCGAAGACATGTAACCTAGGGCGGGATGGAAGAAAATTTACGAATGTTACTTCTTTTTGTCGAGTATTACATTATAACCCGAGGAAAGCCATTGAACCCATCGACGGGGCTGTTCTGATTGCCTCGTTGTTTTCCGTGTATTTCATGAGTGTTAATGGGAAGATTATTAGGAAAGTATTCGGGTCGTAACTGAGTGTTGTTGTTTTTTTAAGTGGATTTAAGTGTACGGTAGTTCTTAAAAATAGTTGTAGAAAGTGCCATAACTTAGTACTGACCACCACAAATAAGTGCATTCAGCTTTTGAAACGCAGAAAAAAGCAACCTGCTACTACTACTACTACTATTACTACTACTACTACTACTACTACTACTACTACTACTACTACTACTACTATTACTACTACTACTACTACTACTACTACTACTATAGCTACTACTACTACTGCTCCTGCTCCTCCTGCTGTTGCTATTGGTGTTGGTGACCTCTTTCCTGCGT
>JAPQNM010000003.1:925542-940542 GCA_029783475.1 Metacarcinus magister | reverse complement strand
GAAGGAAGGAAAGGAAAAAAAGGAAGGAAGGATGGAAGGGAGAGAGGAAAGAAGAAGGATAGGGAAGGAAGGAAGGAAGATTACGTAGGAAGGAGTGAAGTAAGATAGGGAAGGAAGAAAGATTACGTAAGGAAGGCAAGAAGGTAAGAAGGAAGGAAGGAAGGAAGGAAGGAAAGAGGCACTAATTGGTCTGTTAGGTTGTTAGGCAACGAGCATAAGTAGGACAAGTGTGAGTCTGGATTTCATATCGTCACTTGATTACCATAGCGGAGGTGTGTGTGTGTGTGTGTGTGTGTGTGTGTGTGTGTGATGGTTAGTAGTGGTGGTTGGTAATTGTGGTTATTATTGGTAACTTATTAATTTTCTTTATTGCAATGACGTAATTATCATTGATATTGTCCTATTTTTGGTTTAATAATCACGCGAATCAAGTACAATAACAATTACTACTGTAGATGTTACTACTACTTCTATTTCTGTTACTGCTACTACTATTACTACTACTACTACTACTACTACTACTACTACAAAAACAACAACTACTAATACTACAGCAACAACAACAACTACTACTACTACTAACCACTGACCACGAAAAAACAAAACAAAAAACAAAACACCATCGAAACACCTACATCAGACTTTCCTTTTCTCTCACATCAGAATATTCAAACAAATAATATGAAAAGAAAAAACCTTAACTTTATACCGCACCGTATCCCTTTATATCTATAGACACATTCTCCATCACCTGTATCTTTCTAATGCCTGTATTGTAGTGTTTAATTAATGGCAATATGGATAGTGTGCATGATTCTGAAAAGGGCTCATCAATGGCTGTATAGATACGTATGTACTGGTGTCTTATTAATGAGTGTAGGGCTCTGTGTGTGTGTGTGTGTGTGTGTGTGTGTGGTAGGCATTTATTCATGGTTGTATGGTTATAGTATGTCGCCCTCTGCCAATAACTCTATTCATTCAAGGACAACACAACAGCCAACGGTAGAGACGGAGTGTGAGGGGGAAGGAAGGGAGGGTGAAAAGTAGGTTAGGTTGAGAATGAGAGTAAAAGCAATGTAGAGGATTAGAAGGAAGGAGATGAGAGAAATGGATAAAAGAAAAGGAGAAAAGCAAACTGTAAGACAAGATTGAGGTATTAGTTAATTGCTAGAATAAAGGAAACGAGAAATAGATAAATACGGAAGTGGAGGAGGAGGAGGAGGAGGAGGAAAATGGAGTGATATGTAAAGGGAGGAAGGACGATAAATACTAAATAAACATAGATATTACTGAGACCATTAAACAACCTCATTATCATCACTATTATCATCATCATCATCATCATCATCATCATTGTCATTATGAAGGAGCGATTATTGAAAGGAATTGAAGGGGAGAGAGGAGGGGAAGGGGGGTGAGGGGAGGGTTGATGGGGGGGTGATGGGGGGGGTGATGGGTAGTTGTGGACCTCCTGGCGTGACGTAATAACAGCCTTCCCTCCTCCTCCTCCTCCTCCTCCTCCTCCTCCTCCTCTCCTCTCCTCCCCCTCCTCCTCCTCCTCCTCCTCTTCCCTCCCCCCAATCAACCACCACTCACGACACATTGGCCTTTTGGCTTTTATGTCTTTTTCTGTGTGTGTGTGTGTGTGTGTGTGTGTGTGTGTGTGTGTGTGTGTGTGTGTGTGTGTGTGTGTGTGCGAATAGAAAATATAATAAGCGAAGAGCTAGAATTAAGAGAAAAGAAGGAAGATAAGAGAGAAGTTATAAGGAGAAGTAAACACAAACACACACACACACACACCACTACCACCATCACCACCACCACCACCCGGCCAGGAAATAAATCACGCCTAAAATCCGTCGGTGGCATCTGCGTGAGTTTTAGCGGAGGGCGTCAGTAATTAATCATCCCGCCACAAGAGGGCAGTGTTCAACCTGACAGCAGAGGAGGAGAATGCGCGCGGTAATGTGGCGGGGAGAGAATGCTATCTAGCCAGCCAGCCCTTATTCCCGATCTGTTTCAGCCGCGTCGGTGGTAAATAAGCCGTGTGACAGTGGACCAAGCATTTTTACGCCTGAAAAGGAAAATATACCACGGATGATAATGATACTGGGTTACGGGAGGAGGAGGAGGAGGGGAAGGGAAGGAGGAGAAGGCAAGGTGGGGAGGAAATGGAGTATGGAGAAGTGAAGAGGAAAGGAAGGAATAGTGAGTTATAAAGAGGAGAAAGGGAAGGAGGAGTATAAATGAGGATGTAAGTATATTTTCTTCACCTCTCTCGACATCAGAAAATTGGTACATACCTCCTACTTTACATACATACATACATACTGTCACTCACATGTATAGACAGTCACATGAACGGAAGGAGAAACAAAACGCTAATTAAACAGCCAACGACGCAAGCAGGCAATTATCTAGCCTTTCACAGACAGCTACACACACACACACACACACACACACACACACGCTACAAGTACCTTCTCTTCATCCTCCTAAAGTCCTCCTCCTCATCTTTGTCCTTCTCTTCCTACTCCTCCTCCTCCTCGTCCTCCTCTTCCTCCTCCTCTTCATTACATTCCCCGTTGTCTCCTATTCCCCGTTTATCAAGTCTCCTGGCCACATTATCTGCCACTTGTGTCCAATATTTACAAACATACACACAGTCGCGTCCTGGCCACGACAATACCAGAACTCCAGCTAACCATTGATGTTCTCACCGTCATAGAGACCTTAAGCCTCGATAGCAAACGTGTATGTGTATTGACCCTTAGGGAATAGAGGCTAGAAGGTCGGGTACTGGTTGTAGGTTAGGTTGGATGAGGGTTAAGGACTAGAGGTAAGAAGGATAGTCCCGGGTGTTGTGTCTATTCGTCCATTATTTATGGTGGTGTTATCTGGCCTGATCACAAGGCGGTGGTGGTGGTGGTGGTGATGGTGGGGTGGTGGTGGGGGTGGTTGTGAGGTTGTGAGGGTAAGGATGTGGGTTGTTCTGTTTAGGATTGTTGTAGTAGTTGTTGTAGTTGTTGTTGTTGTTGTTGTTGTTGTTGTTGTTGTTGTTGTTGTTGTTGTTGCTGCTGTTGTGGTGGTAGTGGTAGAGGGAGAGGAGGAAAAAAAAAGGTAAAGAAAGCAAGAAAGAAAGAATAAGGATAACAAAAAAATCAACATCAAAGAAAATGAAAGTGGAAAGAAGGAAGCGAAGAAACACAAACAAACAAACAAACAAACAAACAGACAAATAAGAGATATATACTACATTTACTTGACCAAAACAGGAAAGAGAGAGAGATAAAGAAAGAAAAAAAAAAACCACAGAAAGCAAGACGAGAAAGGGAGTAAAAGAGAGAGAGAGAAAAAATAAATAGTGCAAGATGAAGAATAACATTAGGAGGAGAAAATCAACAACAACAACAACAACAACAACAACAACAACAACAAAAAGAAAAACAAAACAGAAGTAACAGGAAGGAGTCAAACTAAGAGTAGGAGTCAGAGTAGGAGGAGGAGGAGGAGGAGGAGGAGGCAGATGCGTGGAGAAGTGGGTGGAGAACGAGACGAAGAACACAGCAGGGATGAAATGGGGGGGGGGTGTAGAAGGCAGGGGCAGGGGCACACAGCAGGGGTAGGGGTACTGTCAGCAGGGGTGGAGGGGGGCAGAGGCACACAGCAGGGGTAGGGGTACTGTCAGCAGGGGAGCGAGTGACAATGCGACACCTCAGCACTGGCTCAGCACGGCACTGGCCTCTTGTCTGTGTCCCCGAAGCCCCCCGACAGCTCTAGGAATCGTGCGTCGAGCCTCAAATTGTTTATTACCATCAACCTACCAAAGTCATCTCTCTCCTCCCTCCTCTCTCCTCTCCTCCCTTCCTCTTCCTCCTCTCCCTAACACTGGTCTAGTCTCTCTGTCCCTCTCTCCCTCTTGTATCTTATCTATCTTTTTTTTTTTCTTTCTCTCTCTCTCTCTGTGTCTTGTTTTCTTGTCCTCCTCCTCCTCCACATCTTGCTATGCTCTCTAATTTTGTCTTCCTCTCACACCTCAGTTCCTCTCTTCTTGCATACCTATTTCCTTTCATTCCTCCCTCATTTTATCCTCCTCCATTCTACTTCCTTCTTCTACCTCCACTCCTCTCTATTCCTCCTCCTCCTCCTCCTCCTTCTCCTCTTCCTTTACTTACAATGTTCATCGCCTCTTCCTCTCTTCCTCCTCTCCTTTCCTCACTCCCTTCCACGTGCTGAGGGAGAAAGAGAGCTGTGGAAGTTGTGGAGGGGAGGGTGAAGGTGGTGGTCTGGGTTGGTGTGGGGGTGGAAGGGAGGGGAAGGTAGTGGTGGTGGTGGTGGTGGTGGTTGCAAAAGGCAGACCGAAATTTAGTACATGAATTCACACACACACACACACACACACACACACACACACACACACACACACACACACACACACACACACACACACACACACACACAGACACCGAAAAAAAAAGAGAGAGAGAGAGAGAGAGAGAGAGAGAGAGAGAGAGAGAGAGAGAGAGAGAGAGAGAGAGAGAGAGAGAGAGAGAGAGAGAGAGAGAGCGGCCAATGGGACAATATATTAGGCACTATTCATTATCTACGTTGTTTGTCATTTTTTTGTCAGCGCAATAAATCACGACACACTTAGAGCGCGTGCGTGGCCCAGGCGTGCGTGCATGTGCGTGTGATTGCGTGCGTGTGTGCGTGTGTGCGTGGGAGGGAGGGAGAGTGAGTGGATGCGATGGAGGGAAGAGGCAAATGTGGATGAATAGTCGTAGATAGAGAATAAATGATAATATAGGAGGAGGAGTGTAAAGGCCTGTATGTGTGTGTGTGTGTGTGTGTGTGTGTGTGTGTGTGTTGGGGTGTGACCGGGGGTGGACAGACGTAAGGCTCACCGCAGCTTGTCGGAATAGCAAGTGTTTCTTATCCAGGAGCCTCGACTTACTCATGCTCAGAACGTTCCCTTCAATGGCTTGCATCCTCGTAACTTAGCATGTGTGCGTGCGTGTGTGTGTGGACAAAGAGACGGAGATGAGCGTCGAGGCTATGACGTATGCCTCCAGAGAGAGAGAGAGAGAGAGAGAGAGAGAGAGAGAGAGAGAGAGAGAGAGAGAGGGTTACCGACAGGCGAAATGAGGCGGGGTCGATTTGTTTACAAAGTCAAGCCGCGAGTTGTTCCAAACCTCATACTAATGTTCCTCACTCTTTCCTTCCCTTCCTCCTTCCCTCCCTCCCTCACTCCCTCCCTCACCTCCATGTTAGAATAATTAATAACTCCACTAGTACGAATTACTCCGACCGCCTCTGATGTGTGTGTGTGTGTGTGTGTGTGTGTGTGTGTGTGTGTGTGTGTGTGTGTGTGTGTGTGTGTAGAGAGTGGTCCGGCTAAATAGTTATTCGGAAATTTAGATCGTAATCGCCGGCTCGCTACTAAAGAAGATGACACACTCCTATTCATTACTGTTCGCACACAAGGTTACGGCCATATAGAGTTAGTTAGGTGGTGCCCCTCGCCGCCTGATCCTGATGCAGCCCCAATACGGTTTAATTAAGGGAATCATAATATGCAGTGAGACCACGAGGTGATATAAATCTATGCATATGTGTGTGTGTGGTGTGTGTGTGTGTGTGTGTGTGTGTGTGTGTGTTGTGTGTGTGTGTGTGTGTGTGTGTGTGTGTGTGTAATAAAAATTGGTATTTGTGTGTAATATCAACTGAAAACGCGTGTGTGCACATGGGCAGGCACGCACGCACGCACACACACACACACACACACACACACACACACACACACACACACACACACACACACACACACACACACACACACACACACACACACACACACACACACACATTCACGCGATAGAATTAGGTTCACAAGATACTTGAGAAGATAAGAAAGTAGTGGCGGGACCGACGAGATGTGTTAGTGATGACTACAGAGGAGGAGGAGGAGGGAGGAGGAGGAGGAGGAGGAGGTAACCACTATAAGAAGCGCGCCTCCAGCATCACCTCCGCGGCGTCGCATCTCTGACAGCATCTTGGGCCCCGTCAAGTCCCAGTGTTCGAGGAGACCAATCATTCCGGGGTAATGATGGCACTCTCAAGTCGGTCCTTTGCGCGGGAAGAGGATTAGCATCAGCTACATGGCTTTTGATCATCTGTTGGCGTCCCCGCGGCCCTCTCGATCAGGGGGACAGATTAGGTATGCTAGGGCAGGAGGTCGGGGTGCTGGTGTACACTGGGGTATGCTGGGGTATGCTGGGGTATGCTGGGTAAGGGTACGGGAGGTTGGGTAGGGTAGGTGTGTCGCAGGTTTGGGTAGGGTGTCCTGTGTCCAATGCCGCCCACCTGGTGTTTTGGGGAAGGGTGTGTGTGTGTGTGTGTGTGTGTGTGTGTGTGTGTGTGTGTGTGTGTGTGTGTGTGTGTGTGTGTGTGTGGAGGGAGAGGATGTGTGTAAGATGTGTAAGAATGGGTAAGGGTGGTGTTCAAAGGTTAAGGCGACGGGAAGTGTAGGTTAGGTTTGGGTAAGGAGGAAGGAGAGTGGAATGCTTGGTGGTGGTGGTGGTGGTGGTGGTGGTGGTGTGGTGGTGGTGGTGGTGTGGTGGTGGTGGTGGTGGTGGTGGTGGTGGTGGTGGTGGTGGTGGTGGTGGTGGTTTTTGCTTTGAAGTATATAAGTAAACACGAATTCCACTAAATATTACTTCAAACACCATTATCACCACTACGATCAATTGTAGAGAGAGAGAGAGAGAGAGAGAGAGAGAGAGAGAGAGAGAGAGAGAGAGAGAGAGAGAGAGAGAGAGAGAGAGAGAGAGAGAGGAAGGGACAGGCTAACATGGACGCTCGCAGTGATCATTCAACACGGCTCATTGACATTCACAATTTGTCCCCAAGATCAGTTTCATTATCTGTAATCACATCTCACCCCCTCCCTCCCTTCCCCCTTCCTACCCTTCTCTCTCTTTCTCTCTTGCTTCCTCTTCCTCCTCATCTCTCTCTCTCTCTCTCTCTCTCTCTCTCTCTCTCTCTCTCTCTCTCTCTCTCTCTCTCTCTCTCTCTCTCACACACACACACACACACACTCAGATTCAAGCAGTGACATAGAGATAACCAAAACATGGACGCAAATTAACCTCAATTCACTTTGCTAAACTGCTCGTATATCCTTCCTATCACAGCAGACCGAAGACAATACACAGCAGGTGACGCCGCCGCTTAGCAGAAGGAGGCGCCTGAGAGATGAGCGGGAGGATCGTGTCTGCTGTCTGCCCAATGAAGTTATCAAGGAGGCGACAGATATCAAGGCAGATAAGAAAGGGTAGACTAGCCGAGGAGGAGGAGGAGGAGGAGGAGGAGGAGGAGGAGGAGGAGGAGGAGGTGGAGGAAGAGGAGGAGGATTAAGAGAGTATATATGATAGTATATGTATGTATGTATCAGGGATGAATTGAAAGTTTATTATTTACGTGAAATGTTAATGAAATGTAATTAATATAAGAGGTTTGTATGTTGTATAGGAAAGAAAAACGATTTGTCTATTATTATATATAAAACGAGAAGTCATGATTAACATTCCACACTTTTTTTTTCTCTCTCTCTCATGACACTTTGCTAGTTTCCTTCGTCCAATCTATTAGTTATCATCTGCAAACTCAGTCTAAAGATGATTATTCCATGTATACGTACTTATAACAGCATCACACATACGTATATAAGCCACGAGTGTTAATAAGGATTTCTGCGTCGGTGTATAAAAACAGTGCTTCATTTTTTCACAACAATCAGATCTGTCTTTCACCTCCACTATACTTATTTATGTGGAAAATATATGTTTTTTTATTTTATTAATGTAGGATTATTTTGCCTTCAAGGAGACGTCTGTGTTGGGCATTAGGATTGATTAACAATATTATACCTGTTGTTAAAATACTGTTATTACATGGATGCTTATTGAACTAACTTTATGTACTGGAAAACAGATTAAAAAGTAATAATTTGGTGTCCTCAGCCTTTGCAAAGTTTTCTTGTATTTTACTCTGGATCTGTGAATTTGTGGACTGCTGAAGGAATGAGTAGTAGTAGTAGTAGTAGTAGTAGTAGTAGTAGTAGTAGTAGTAGTAGTAGTAGTAGTAGTAGTAGTAGTAGTAGTAGTAGTAGTAGAATGAAATGTAATAACGTTCAAATTACCGATATAACTTCTTTTTTACTGTTTCTTATTGATGTTCTTCTCTTCCTCCAACATCTTCTTACCCTTCTATTATTTCATCTCAATTTCCTATTCCTCTTTCCTCCCTATCCCTTATCTCCCTACCCCATCTATTCATACTTCTATCCCTTATTCCCTCCTTTCACCTCTTCCTTCCCTTCTTCCCACCCACCTCTCCTTCCCCTTCCTTCTCCTTATCACATCCCCCCTTTACCTCTCTCCTCCCTCCCGTCTCATTTCAACTCCCCACCCAATTTTTCGCTCCATCCCACCGTATCAACTCAATCCATCCCTCCCCATCTCTCTCCATCCCTCTCCATCCCTCTCCATCCCTCTCCCTCCACACCTACTTCCCTCCACACTGCTTTCCTCTCTCTCCTCTCCCCTCCACTCACCCTTCTTCTTTCCTCCACTCAACTAACTTTCATGTTTTCCACAAATTTTTCTATCCATCCGTCCGTTTGTTTATGAAAATGAGAGAGTAAAAGAAAAAGAAAAAGAAAAAGAGAGAGAGAGAGAGACTTAGGTACAGATGCAATGACAGATAAACGATGCTGTTCTCTAATTATAATCACTGCCTTTATATATTTATTTATTCTGCCTCTGAAGGTCATGATCATTAGCAACTACATACGAGCTTGTTTGCATTTCATACTCGCATACTACGTTAAGTATGTAAGTGTGTGTGTGGGGGGAGCAGCATACAGAGTGGAAGGCTTTTCTTATCTATCCAGTATATGTATCCCTTGGCAAGTATGACAATGTTAAAGTATAAGATATGAGACTCTGTGTATGTGTGTGTTAGTACGTGTGTTGTGAAAGAGAGAAAGAGGGAGAGAGAAAGAGAGATACAGAAGCAAACAAACCAAATACACATCATACAGACATACAGACAGACATAGAGAGAGAGAAACACCCCCTCACTCACTCAATCATTCACACAGGGACCGTCCAATTGTTCTTCCTGGTAGCGTCCTTAAAAAAACTCATTCGCTCAAGTTCCCCCTAACGCCGACCTGCAACTGCCGCTCCTCAGAGGTGGGTTGGGCGGCTCTTGTGGCCTCGGAGGCGTCTACGAAAACTGCCATAAAGGCGTGAGACGGCTGTTTATAGCAGGCATTCCCTCGTCAAGCGTCCAGGGGTGTCCAGATGTGGGTCTCGAGGGTGTTAAACTTGTATGGGTGGTGGTGGTGGTGGTGGTGGTAGTGGAGGGTAAGAGGGAAGGTTTAGCTGAGGTGTGGGTGGTGGTGGTGGGGGTGAGTGAAGGTGTGGTGAAGGTAGTAGTTAACCTTGCTTTGGTGGTTAGATGGATAGTTATGTGGTAATATGTATATAGTATTCCGTAGATGTAAATTAGTGATGTCTTAATGGTTGAACGAGGTGCTTTGTCGTAGTCTAAAGAGTGATGTAACCTAGGTGTTGTAAGTACGTGTATTAGTGGTTGTTGTGTAGTATTAGGTAACTGCTGCTTCATCTTTCTACTTATTAACGGTGACAACAACAGTAACAACAGCGAAGACAATAATAACAACAGTAAAAGTCAAACAACAGGAACAGGAAAGAAAAGAAAAGGCAATAGAGGAAGAGGAAGAAAAGAAAGGTGACAAAACAAATGAGTGAAATACGAACGAACATCATTTTACACTTGGTTACAACATGCAAAATCTCTCCCTTCTGACCACTCTCCCTCCCTTCCCTTCCCCACTCCCCTTCCCTCTCCCCTTCCATCCCTCCCTCACCGCAGCCACGCACACAAATCATACACTAAAATGGCAGAATGCGATCCTGACAGTGAGCTCCATGCAAAAATAAATGAAACGCGGATTCCATATTAGCATACAATTTGCCTGTTTTTTAGAGGCAAGCACTCATTCCAGTGTGACAAATGACAGACACTTACCCCCTCCTCCTCCTCCTCCTCCTCCTCCTGTTTTTTTTTCTTTCTATCTCTCTCTCTCTCTCTCTCTCTCTCTCTCTCTCTCTCTCTCTCTCTCTCTCTCTCTCTCTCTCTCTCTCTTCTCTCTCTCTCTCTCTCTCTCTCTCTCTCTCTCTCTCTCTCTCTCTCTCTCTCATTTTTCCCCTTCTACTCCCTTTCACAGTTCCCTCCCACATTAGCACTCACCCCCCTTCCTCCCCCATCCCCCCCTTCTCCCTCTCCTCCCTCCTTCCCTCCCTGTCCATACATTTTTGCTTCAATCTAAAGCACATTTCTGTCATCCCAACCTGTGCTTTTGCCTGACTCATTCATTATGCATTCAGGCACATACACACACACATACACACATACACACATACACACACACACACACACACACACACACACACACACACACACACACACATTTGTTATTGTCTACTATGTTTCACTTCCTTTCGTTTCTCTTTTACGGTGTTCATTAATTTCTTCAGGGAATAATTTTGCTTTTAGTTCACCTGGTCTTAATTTTTCTTTTTTATTCTTATTTTTTTTTTTTTTTTTACTGGCGTGATGGGAAGTCCTGATGGTGTGTGTGTGTGTGTGTGTGTGTGTGTGTGTGTGTGTGTGTGTGTGTGTGTGTGTGTGTGTGTGTGTGTGTGTGTGTGTGTGTGTGTGTGTGTGGTCTTATAAATAGGAGTAATATAAGAAGTAATTATAGTAGTAGTAATAGTAATAGTAGTAGTAATAGTAACAGTATCAGTAGTACTATAAACTACAATCCATATCAACAAACTAATTAATCAATCAAAATCAAAAATCAAAAACCAAATAAATAAAAAAATCGAAACAGAAAAACTGGAATAAGGATTTAAGAAGTGCAAAAGCGGGAAGGAAAATGAGACAAGGTGATGGTAGCAAAATTATGACGCGCCGCTGCCCGGAACCACTTAAGCCAAAGGAGGAGGAGGAGGAGGAGGAGGCGGAGGGTAACAGTCAGTACTTTATCAACCGTTCGGAAGTGTATACCGGCGTAACGACCTATGTGCTATTACGCTTATCGTGTTCTGTAATGGCTCGTTATCGACTAGTGAAGGGAAGAAAGGCAGGGGAGAGAGGAAAAAAAAGTGAGGTGGTGGAGTGAGGAAGGGAGGCAAGGGGGGAGAGAGAAGAGAGAGAATGGGGTAGAAGGAGGGGAAGAGGAGAGAGAGAGAGGTGAGATTGGCAAGTTAAGAAAGAGGAAGGGAAGTGTAAAGTGATTAATGCAACTAAGAATGAGTGGCCAGGTAGAAGGAAGGAAGGAAGGAAGGAAGGAAGGAAGGAAGGAAGGAAGGAGGGAGGAGCATGGCAAGGGAAGGATAGATGATACTAGAAAAGGATGGAGGGAAATGGGAGACTGTAGGAGGTTAAGAAAAGAAAAACAGATTGAAGGAAATGATGAAAAAAAGGGACATTAGATGAAGTATCAGATGTATTGAATGTATGATAAGAAAGCAAAAAGACAACACAAGGATGCACAAAAAGCGGGAGAGTAAGGGGAGAGAGGGGAGAGAGGCGTTCTAAGGGTGGCAGGCAGCAAGGTGTGAGGGTGAGGCAGAAAAAAATGCAGAGGAGTAGAGGGAAAATCTTAGGTCATGAAGGCTGAATAAACCTTGAATAAATGCGAGGGGAATGAAAATTTTACTAAGGAAGCATTGAAAAATAAATACGTGCGGGACAGAGGGAGGAATAACCAAGGAAAGAGGAGATAAATAAAAGGAGGAGGAGGAGGAGGAGTTGGAATTGGAGGAGGAGGAGGAGGAGGAGGAGGAGGAGACGTCGCGCTGGGGAAAAAGATGAGGATGGGTGAAAGTGGGGTTAAGGGAGAAGGAGGAGGAGAAGGAGGAGGAGGAGGAGGAGGAGGAAGAGGAGGAGGAGGAAGAGGAGGAGGAGGGAGCTAATGGAGTGTAATACTCTTAGAAAGGTAAACCACTTGAGGTTTGGGTGAAGTGGATTCTTTCTTCAGACTCTTCTTCTTCTCTCCTCCTCCTCCTCCTCCTCCTCCTGCCTCCTCCTCCTCTGCCTCCTCCTCCTGATTAGGCTTATATCTATAGGTATTATTACTATTTTGTGTTAGTTCTGCTTATCAATGTTGTTATTATTATTATTATTATTATTATTATTATTATTATCATTATCATATTTTTTGTTGTTAGTATAATTGTTTTTTTTTCTCGCTGTTGTTGATTTGCTGTTACGAACGTGCGTATAATTTCGAATCTATTCCCTTCTTCTCTTATCTCCTATTCTCTCCTTTCATTTGTCTTATAATCGCTTCTTCTCCCAATTACTTCAATCATCCTTTTTCCTTTAAGTCCTTCCTCCCCTCTCCTCCCCTTCCTCAACCCCCCATTCTTTCCTCCCTTCTCCTCTCGTCTCCTCCCGGGCCAGGACATGGGGAAGGGCACACATTGGGGCCAACAAGGAGTGGTTCTTAGGAGGCGCGTCCAGGAGCTCCGTGTTGTGGCAGGTGTCTGTTCTGTCTTCTATCAGGACTCGTGCCGCTAATGCCCTACCCTGCCCTCCTCCTCCTCTTCCTCCTCCTCCTCCTCCTTTCCTCCTACTGTTCCTTCTCCTCCTCCTTTCCTCCTCTGTCTCTTAGTCTTGTTTCTAGTCCAGTTTCTAAGCCTTTATCATCTCTTTCCTTTTTCCTTCCTTCCTCCTGTTTTTTTTTTATCCCTCTTCACTTCTCTTTCTCTATTTTCTTTTTTAGTATTTATTGTTAATTGTATGTGATAAGTGACACCACCGTTGTTATTTTCCTTGTGCTGGATGGTAATTGTGCCCCCAACACACACACACATATGTATGTAAAAGAAAACGATGTACTAATTTGCTTATATACCCAGTGCAAACATAACTCAAGTCACCTATTAATTCCTCCTCTCTGTGTTAAGTACAGACGAAAAGGCCAAAGACACTGGGTTGAGCACCGAGGCAATGCACCACTTAATATGCGCTCTTGTTCTTAGCTCCTTTAAACCTTTATATTTTTAAGTAGACAAGAAGTTCAGTTTATCGTTCGTACGTTTATTAATAAGTATCTACTGGACACGTTTTTCTTTTGTTTTGCATTCATGTATAACGTCACTTACACACACAGACACACACACACACACACACACATACACACGAGAAACAGAATAAATACGAAAACAAAAACAATCCACAATCACCATTTTTTCTATCTTTCCATTACGCACCGTTTTTTATTTAACGAGGTTTCTACGACGTTTTCTTTTCTCTTAATAACTCAATTCTTTTTGGGGTCGAGGCGAGGGTCGGCAGGTTATCAGAGGGAAAGTCTGCTGTGTGTCTAGGTCCGTCTCGTGCCCGCCGTCACCGAGAACAAGGGTGGGTGTGTTGGGGCGGCCTCCTCACACGCCCGCTGGAGGAGGAGGAGGAGGAGGAGGAGGAGGGAAAAGAGTGGTCATGGGCCTTGATGTTCTCTGGAGGGAAGGAAAGAGGAGTGAGGGGAGGGAGAGGGGAGTGAGGGGAGGGAGAGGTAGGTGTGTTAGGATCATCTTTGAGTGTTTTAGTGGAAAGGGCGAGAGAGGAGGCTTAAGAGGATGCTGGATAGGTGAAGCAGTGTTTACTTCCTCCGTGTGTGTGTGTGTGTGTGTGTGTGTGTGTGTGTGTGTGTGTGTGTGTGTGTGTGTGTGTGTGTGTTATCGTTATGATGTTATTACTGAAACGTTCATGTCATTAAACCTTTAAGAAATGTTTGGGGTATATGTGGCATGCATTTGCAGTATGATGGAACACACACACACACACACACACACACACACACACACACACACACACACACACACACACACACACACACACACACACACGAAAAAAAAACATTAAGTAGTAGCAATAACCATTAATTACTCCTGTTTTCTTTTTTCCTATACAAATTCCATGGTAGTTGTCTATATTACATGGTATCACTTCCTCTTCCGGCCAACTTTAGCTGGAGGGAGGGGTGGGTGGGGAGGAGCCTTCAATTTTGCAGTCCTTTTATCTCTATGAAGTAAATAATTTAGTAGTAATGCAGCCACACGGACAGCCTCGTTAGGTCCAGTAAGACTGTTGCTGTTTGTTCTTCCTTTGTACTCCTTTGTACTCTACTCCCCAAACTTAACTATACTTTAAACTCCTTCCATTCCCGGGTACTCCAACTCCCCCTTTTTTTCCCCCCTAATATGTCCTCCACTTCATCAACTCCCTTCCTTCCTCTACCTTCCCCTCTACAAAAAAGTTCCCCTTTCTCCCCTCTAAAAGGACCCACCATAGTTTATTAGTAACCAACCCGCTCCTTCCTGTACAACCAACCCGGCCTTTACCCTTGTTATTTTTGCTTTATTTACCTGTACATTAATACATTATTCTCTCTCTTTCTCTTTCACTTCCTTCTTACCTCCTCCTTCTCCTCCTCCTCGTCTTCTTATTCTGTGTAACCATTTTCTAAAGCAAACTTCCGGACGGGTGGTCAGAGCGAAGAGAGAGAGAGGAGGGAGAGAGAGAGAGGGAGACAGAGAGAGAGAGAGAGAGAGAGAGAGAGAGGGGAGGGGGACTTGCCTAAATATTATGACACCCCCTAAATTATTATCTCCGTCCAAGTGCTCTCGGGTCGCACCATAAACACACAAAATTAAATTCAGGCCATGATACGTTTTTGATAGCGCTCGTTACTAAAGGTTTATATTCGTGGCCGGACCGCTGATACCCGCCAGCCGGGCCCGAACGCAGCGACCAATTTTGGGGCCTCAGGAATTCTGCATACGTTAGCATATTATCAAGGCGGGAGGCGGGACGGCTAGCTAGCAGAGAAACCTT
>JAPQNM010000003.1:915542-920542 GCA_029783475.1 Metacarcinus magister | reverse complement strand
ACCATGACTTAATGTTTACACACCTGTAATACCACACGTCTCAGGTACAGGTGTGAGAATGGAATATATGTTTAGTTATTTTCCAGTTCACCTGTAGTCCATGAAAACATTCTTTATTATTTAACATGTGATCGGTAAGGTGTTAGTGGGGAGCAGCCAAGGAATTTTTTTGTTTTATCGGCAAATATTAATACAGACAATAACCAAAGTGTAACAGGTGCAGGAGTGAAACAGCTGCCGCGGGATTAAGACAAAGGCAACCAACATGTCCACCGTTCTCTTGCCGGGAAAAAGTTCAGGTGTATTGTATTGTATCTTCCCTCCGCTGAGTCTTACTGAGATTGTCCTCCGCTGCATCTCACACCAATTATGATTCTCGTCCATCTTGAGTAAGTCTTAAAGCAATCATGATACATCGTCAGTACACTTGGGAAGCCATCGTGATGCAAACCCGCAGTACATCTCCAGCCAATCATGATGCATCCTCACCACATTTCACTGATACCACGTGATGCACCGACCAGACACACTCACCATACTCTCTCCCGATTAAGTGGAAGGATTAACTCCACCTTCCTCCACCCAACAACCACCACTCAAATCAACTTCTCCCCAAATAATCATCAGTTACATGCCTTGGGACGGGGTTGGGGCGGGGGTTTATCCGTCAAGTTGATCTGAACGGACCTAATAAACCCTTCAGACTTTGCAACCTAGCGGGACTGTTTCCTTGGCCTCGTTAGGTGACGCGACAATAGGCTGCCGCTGCCGTGCCCGGGTTCACAATGTCAATTACGAGTCGTCTTAGAGAATAGGACAGAGAGTATGGCAGTGGAGACCATAGAGGGAGCAGCTCGAGTACTGTGATAGACATTTGTGTTCATTTACCTCCCGGTGTGACGTGCGCGGCAGCAGGTTTGATAGACGTGTAAGATGACGTCATGTTTACAGTGGCAGTCTGGCAACCCTTAATCTCCGAGGTAGCTTCACACTCACACCCGGCTACTCACTCACGAGAATGACTGACTGACGTGCCACCTTCCCCGTGTCTGACTGACTGACTGACTGACTGGACGGGTTAAATAGCTACATAACTGACTGACAAGTTTACTTACTGATCGGCTGGCTATAACTAACTGACTGACTGACTCACTGGATGATTGACTTGATGAATAAGTGAGTATCTGAGCTGATTGGATTGGCTGACTGACTTAATAAATGGCTGACTGACTAACTGACTGACTGACTGCTTGACTCCTTGACTCAGACTCCGAAGCCTTGAAACAACCCCAAAAACGAGAGAAGAACCACAACTAAACCACAGGAACCAGAAAGGAAACCCCAGCGAGGCTACAACAGACCCAGGAACGATTGCAGAAGAACCGCTGCAGAGGAAACCAATAGGACCACAGAGAGAAACCACAGAAAGACCACACAAACACCACAAGGAAACCTCACACACGACTAGTACGAAACTCAAGGAAAAAATAAATACAGTAGGACTACAGTAAACCACAGACAGAGGCACCACGACATACATACATACAGACAGACAGACAGTACACCACAGACAAATAGACAGAACCACGACTAACCACATAATCAGGACAACAACCACCACCCCCCAAAAAAAATGAAAATAAAAATAAAAAAACATCTAAGGCACCAGGAAGGAACAAGCTTTGACTGAGGGCTTTTGGGGGTCAGTCACTTACTTGAAGGGAAGAGGAGTGAGGGGAGGGAGCCAAGAGGGAGTGACACAAGACAAGGCAAGGCAAGGCAAGGCAAGGCAAGGCAAGGCAAGGCATGGCAAGGCAAGGCAAGGCAAGGCAAGGCAAGGCAAGGCAAGGCAAGGCAAGGCAAGGCAAGGCAACGCAAGGCAAAGGGGTCGTTGGTCATTACTCATCGCGACTCAGGAGACGTGATTGATAAATTGGAGGCTCTTGTGATTCATTGGACAGTCCCCGGCGATAATGGGTGAGCAGGGCGGCCTCAAGACCCCTCCCTCCCTCCCTCCCTCCACCAAGGCTTGTTAGCGACTGACACCAAGACCACCACCACCACCACCACCACCACCACTGCCGCTGCCGCCCCGCCTCGCTACTACTGCCGCTGCCACTATATATAAGGAAGAGAACCACTTTCTTTCTTTGCCTTCGTCTGCGTCTGGTTGCCTGCTTGCCTGTGTGTGTGTGTGTGTGTGTGTGTGTGTGTGTGTGTGTGTGTGTGTGTGTGTGTGTGTGTGTGTGTGTGTGTGTGTGTGTGTGTGTGTGTGTGTTTACTCCTGCTACTACTACAACAACAATTATCATTATTAATAGTATCATCATCATTATTATCATTATTGTTATCAGTGTTATCAATAAATATATTCCACAGCTTTCCTCACAGGTGGCGTGAAATATTGTGAAAACTGAGAACGATTACAGCAAAAAAAAATAAATAAATAAATAAAAAAAGTAAGTTTACAAATCATGTCATTTCCTAACGAGTATGAGAAAGTAATGCTAGTGGATGGATGGTGAACACTATGATACGATGATGAAGAAAGGCAGATACAATGAAATGGTATAATGTCCGGTGTTCATTCACATAGATTAAAAAGTTTCATTCAAAAGTTCCAATCTCAAATTTTCTTCAGGTAGTGATGGATGGTTAAGGGCGGTTGTGACACGCGAGGAATATAAAGAATACAAGTTATATACACAGTTAATCTTTGTGTATCTAAGGTAAGGGTGAAGTTTATAAGATACAGGTGAACCAACGGACCAAAGGTAAGGTTGGAGATCATTAGTAACGCGATAATAACCTTAATGAAGTACACTCTCTGATTCCATAATGATTAACACTATTATTTGTATGTAAGGCAAGAGTTGTCCTAATCAACTAATTATGCGAATGAGTCTTAATTGGATTCATGCAGCTTCACATACGCCACTGATTACACTGAACACTAACTTATGAAACACCACCACGTCCTAGAGTGCTGGCAACCCACAAGCTGCTAAGGTGTATACAATGTGTTATTAACGAAGGAAATCATTTAGGAGGAAAATAGTTAGCAGGAGAAAACAAAAGCTAAAACCACCACCTCGGGCCACACTAAAGTTGACTAAATTACTGAACATAAACAACTGGAACAATCATCAACAGCTGCCTGCTTGCTTCTGTTCAGTCCACGTGTATGAGGTTGCCTGCCTGCTTGCTTGCTTGTCGATGCATGTGTGTGTGAAGATGCAGCTGTAAATAAGTACGTGCGTGTGTACACTCAAAACAGTCTTCACTCACCGAACCTTTTATATTTTGTACTCAATAGTGATTTACGTGCAACGCTTCCAGGATGTCCGTCTGTGCTCGGTGGTACCAAGGGTTGTCTAACTCTAATACACACAAGTACATACCAAGAAAACATTGGCTTCATTTACGCTGATCAAAACGCATTCACAAACCGGTGATAAACTCGTCTAACAAGGTTCCTGAGGAGGTGGTCAGGTTCGCGTCTTTCCAACCTCAAACACCATAATTAGTTTGGCTGTTTGGCAAGAGTTGGTGTGTGTGCGTGTCTGAGTACAGTGGTTGCGGTTATCAACATACTTACATGTGTACGTCCGTCGTGTGAGAGTTAAGTGTGTGCACCTCTAATTATCTTCATACAGAGACACACATCGATGTAGTACTGTCTTTAACTACTAAAACAGTACATACAATGCCCACCATCTCTCGGTAAAACAACTATAAGGACCAGGATAATATTTGAGTAACTTAGCATCTGAGACTGAAAAAAAAGGAGAGAATCGTGGCTGGGAACCTCATCAGACGGATTCATCACCAATTGCAGGATGTTCTTGTCTCGTATTATCCTGTTATGGGCGGGATCTACTACTACATCATATACACAATTATAGGTTCTAATCACACCTTGACTCCCCTCCACACCACACACCACCCACACACACCCACACACACACACACAGAGCTGACTAGGTAATGCTATATCTAATCGTACTGTACAATATGTCAATAGAAGGTTAGTTGTCTAAGTCCTTCAAGCTTCCCACACATTGCTAAGTGTTGTGTGTTTTTTCGTCTCCTCTTCTGTTGCTTCACACTCTTCACTGTACACTCGACAAGTTTTTTTTTCTTCGGCCACTTACGTCAAAACAGTCTTAAAAGCTCACTCAGAATGACAGACAGACACACACACACACACACATACATACACACACGCGCGCGCGCACACACACACACCCACAGTCTTCGAGGGTCAACTTGAGGTCTGGCAAAGGTTGGATCCTCATGTGGCTGTTCCTCTTGACTCCTACTCTACCTCCTCCTCTTCCTCCTCCTCCTCCTCCTCCTCTACCTCCTCCTCCTCTACCTCCTCCTCCTCCTCCTCCTCCTCTTCATTTTTTTCTTGTTCCCTCCTTTTCCTGACTCATTCCATCTCTCCGTCGTCGCTGTTGTCTTCCTTTTTTTTTCTCCTCCATCCTTGCGTCTAAAACTTTCCATTTCTCTCTTTGTTTCTCATCCTTGTCTTCCTCTTTTTGTCCTCGTTCTCTCCCTTTCAATTCTTCTTTGATCATATTCTTCTTATTCTTTCTATAAATATACATACATGATCTTTCCTCTTCTTATTATTATCATCGTGTTGTTCCTCTTCCTCTTCTTCTTCTTGTTCCTATCCTTTACTCCTCCTTCCTCCTTCCCCACCTCGGCCAACAGACGGCTCTCTCCCCATCAATATTCTTGGGCCACCAGTGATCTCGACGTGTCATGCCCACTCGCGTTGGACCACCCCGACTCTCCTCTCCTCTCCTTTCCTCTCCGATTCTATTCACCGCCACCGCTACCACCACCGCCCTTTCTTCCCTCCCTCCTCCCCCTCTTTCTCTCTCTCTCCCTCTCTCTCTCTCCTTCCTCCCGTTCATTTCCCTCCAACAAAGGAGAAAAGCCACAAACCCTCGACTATCACCATGCCTCTTGTGGTCCAAACTTCGACT
>JAPQNM010000003.1:908042-913042 GCA_029783475.1 Metacarcinus magister | reverse complement strand
TCTCTCGGCTCCCTTGTTATCTCCAGTACAGCTTCGCTCTCCACCCCTCATCCGCTTCCTAATACTCCGCCACATTCCTCCCTCACTTTACCAGCCTCCTGACACCACACCACTTCTCTTCCCTTGACATCCTGGCCCCTTCCTCTCCTCCTCCTCCTCCTCCTCCTGCTGCTCCTCCTAAGTCCTTACGACTCTATCATCTTTTGCATGTCTGTGTATACAATCTGGCTCACTGCCTGGCCCCCCTTCTCTATCCCTCTCCTCTTTATCTGCCTCTCGTCCTCTCCCCCTCTCCTCCTCCTCCTCTTCGTCCCTCCCTGCCTTCGCCTCTTAGACAGTCCTCTCACAGTGCTATCGGCCCCGCGGCTCCGGCCATCCATCAGGCCGTACAAGGGAGGTCACTGATGAAGTAATATGTATGCAATTGGCAATAAATCCAGCGAGTGTTTGCGATAATATATGAAAGGAAGGGGCGACGCTAAAACGCTATAAGATGATGTGGTCCTCGTAATCTCGGCGTCGTCGGGAGAGGTACAGATGCTACCAGATAGGCAGGGTGGCTCCCCCTCCCTCCCTCCCTCCCTTGCGCCTTTGAAATATTATTTGCTCATTGTGTGCAGCCAGAGAATATTATTGAAGGCCGCCTCCTAAGCTATCGTTCGCCGCCCCGCCTTGCCGTGCTCACGCCACCGCCCTGTAGACTCCGAGGGTGGTGGGTCGTGGGCGCCACACAGACACACATGCTCCGGGGGTTTGGTGAAGACTGTAATCAAGTTCACCTGAAATACGTGAACAGTCACAAGTAGTTGGGTGCACAGTGTGTGTGGGTCCTGGTGAGCCATCGGGAGTGGAACGGACGAAACATTGTGAGCGCGGCCCATTATGATTGTGTCAACCCCCCATAACAAGAGGAGATTGCCTCGTCAGTCTCGGCCGCTGATTGGTGGAAGTTCTGGGTGACGCCCCTGGGCGGAGCCAACCACAAGATTAAGCTGGTGACCGCAAGAAGGTTTTGCCGCCCGTCGGGGGAAGTGGAAGTGGCGTCCGTGGCGCCCCTCCCGACCACCTACGACGCCGGCTTCTTCACCTGACACGGAGCGAGTAATTTTACAGCCGAGTCATTGTTCACTTCAGATCTGGCGATGTTCTGAACCCACTGGTCGCCCCTGAACACGGCTGGTCTGCCTCTCGCTGCTCCCTCCCGGCGGTGGCCACACAAAACAGAGGAGTCGGGAGTAAGTGTACTGATTAAACAACTCATTCCCGCAACTATGATTAGAAGTTATCAGAGGGACGGGACAGGACGGGGCCACCAGAGCGGGACGGAGCCGCGGGGGATGAGCCGCGCACAAGAACAAGATTACGTTGTCCCGCCGACTAAACCAACACGGTAGTGGCGGCGGCGTTCAGCGCCAGCGGCGACCAGCCAGGGGTGGGAGGTGGAAAAATACCACACCAAATTATGCTGCCATGGCACAGGGTGAGGTAGAGCCGACGGTCACGAGTGGGGGATGGGAAGGGGTCGCGGGGCCATTAATGAGGGGATGATGGAGGAGGATGATTCCTGAGGGCTGAGTCAACTTCATCAGGTGCAGTGGCGGGCGGTCCCTCTGCCGCCTGCCGGGCCTGGGAGGCGGGCAGACCACGGACAAAAAAGAAGCGTCACTGAGCTCTGCATGGCTTCACAGCGCACAGATCCTGAGGCCGATGTGGTGTTGCTTCAGGGGGAGGAGACGGTCCGATTGAATTAGCAGGAGGCATTAGAAAAAGGGGAGCTTCATCCCCTTGTGTGCCCCCTCTCTCTCTCTCTGCTCTTGCTCTCCCCCACCTCCTGCCTCCCTTGCTCGAGTCTGCTAATCGTTAGAACATAAAAAGTCAAGTAAATAAGTGGAGGTGTTGCGCCCCTGACCCCGCCTCCAGCTGGCCCGACTCCAGTTCCCTCGCCGCGCTGTCACTCAGGCTTCACGCCCCCACGCCCTCCCTCCCGCCCGCCCTGCCTCACCTCGCCGCTCGCCTCAAATACCCGAGCTCCTCCCGCCCCAGTCAGGAGGTACAAACATTTCTTAACTTGTGTTCCTGATTCCATGCCGGAGGCTGTGCTCGCCGGAGACGCTGGAGCGGTGCGAGGTAGGCGGGTCGGAGTGACGCCTCCGAGGACACACGAGGCCGTTGGGGAGCGTCGGCAACTCGGCGACTCCCTCCCCCAACTGTCATGGCGGCGCTCACAGCTTCATCAACTGAGTTCTCTCTCGCGCGCGATTTCCTTAAGCAAGAAGCCCTTTTGTAACCTAGTGTCCTGGGTCCCCCTTGGTACTGGTGTGTGGCGGCGTTGGTTCGCGTGAGTGTCGGTGTGAGGGAGCAAGGCAAGCAGGAGGTAGGGAGCGACGGGTGAGCGTGGTGCACGGAGGCCCTGCCTGCCCTGCTCCTACAATTACTGGGCGGGATTCGGAGCGGCGGCGGCGGCGGAGGTGCCGGTGGCGGCGGTGTAGTGGCAGGCGGCGGTGGGAGACTCGTGGCCGCGTGTCGCTGTGCAGGTGTTGGTGCTTAATGGAGGTTGTTGCAGTGGATGTGATTATGAGAGTGTGTTATCAGCGAGCTCGTCCACATCACTAGTACGTAGCAGCACGCCCTCCCCGTCCCCCGTCCCGCCCACCACAGTCACCACCACTACCACCAGCGGCGGCGGAGGCGCCCCAGGACACAAGGTAACTTGCTGTTGCTGCCTCACCGAAAATAGCCACGAAACAGCCGCAGGCAGCGTTTAGGATGGCTGATCCCCGTCGGCCAGGCAGTGGTGGGTGATGGCTGCAAAGCGTCAACATGTTACTGACTCTGTTTGGGATAGTGTTGGTTGTTGGACTGGTTGGCTGGCGGCCTGGCTGGCTAGCAAACACACTGACAGGAGGATAGCGGGGTTGGGTGGGTAGTGGGCGTCGTGCTTCAGTTAGTTTCAGTGAGTCAATTTCTCACTGGTTCTGTACACTCGGTCACTCACTCACTCACTCACTCATTCATTCACTCACTCACTCACTCATTCACTCATTCATTCATTCGCTTTTACCTACTCGACGTTAACTAGACACTAAATCAGACACCCACACACACCCACCCGCTCACACACACACACACACACATACACACACACACACACACGCATACACGTTTCATTTTGACAGACATCACACTTATTACGCACACAAGGCATTACCACACGTGTACATACATACATGAACCTACCTGCGTACAGTATAACACACACACACACACACACACACACACACACACACACACACACAGGAAAGAGCGGACTAGCCTGCATGGTTTAATAGAGTCAACCAACCACAGAGGGGAAGGAGGGTCATGGTGGTGGTGGTGGTGGTGGTCATTGCGGTAGGAAAGGAAACAGAAGGAGAGCAAAAAAAGAGGGAGAGATAAGAGAGGCAGAGGAAAGAAAAGGGGAGAGAGAAATAGAGAAAGGAAGAGAGGTAGGAAGGAAAACATGGAACAGGGTGGAAGGGAAAATGGATAACGAATGAAGGCAGAAGAAAATATTTAAAAAAAAGGGAAAACATGGAGGACACAAAGATTCAAATAATTGTAATAATAATAATAACGATCATAATAAAAAATAAAATAAACTAATCCGGTTACAGTCAAGAACAATAAGAAAAAAAGAAAGAAAAAGATAAATAAAAGAAAAAAAATATTTGAATAAGTCATACAAATACAAAAACAGGAATTCTGAAGAAGACAAAAATATACAAGATACAATTATTTATCTGACGAAGCCAAAAAAACAACAACAAATAAATAAATAAATAAATAACGTATAATAAATAAAATATCAGTTAACAAGGACTAAAAAAACAAAACAAAAACATTTATAATATACTAATTTGCATTCCTGTGTGTTTGTGTTCTTAGTGTGATCTTCAAACAGCCACGTGCCTGTTTGTTTGTTTGTGTGTTTGTTTGTTTGTTTGTTTGTTTGCTATCTCATCCACACGTCATTAATTATCCACGTTCTTTTTTCATGTTATTTTTTTTTCTCTCTCTCTCTCTCTCTCTCTCTCTCTCTCTCTCTCTCTCTCTCTCTCTCTCTCCTCCAACCCTCACATCAACCCGTCAAGAGCAGGATAGAGAGAGAGAGAGGGAGAAAGAGAGAGAGAGAGAGAGGGAGAAGGAAAAAAAATAAGTGATATTATTTACCACAAGAATAATACAATAATAAAAGTTTCCTTGACGATGCAACGAAGAAGAGTCAGTTAGTATTTAATCTCTTCTTTTTTTTATTTTTCCCTGCAAATATTTTCCCGCAAATCATGAAAGAAAAAAAAATAGACACTGCTCTCTCTCTCTCTCTCTCTCTCTCTCTCTCTCACACACACACACACACACACACACACACACACGTCTCGTAATCCCAATGATAGGCAGCTGCTATTTTTCTTCCGTCCGGCCACAGGAAACATTATTCAAATCTCTTTAAAAGTGGAGAGGTCAATTGTAAACTCCTTAATTAAGAAAAAAAAAAGAAAAAGGTAGACACATGACTTTTGTTTGACACACGAATTTGATATATATAAAAAAAATAAATAAATAAAAAAAGAAAGGAGAACGAAAAAGAACATAATGATATCAGTCGTGACCTTTATAAGTGTTTACGGATAGAAAAAAAATTTGAATTATTAGTTTATGAAAGAAAAAGATACACAGTGTGCTTACTCATCTCATGTAAAAAAAAATAATAAAAAAAGTTTGTGTTCTTGCTCCCATCAGGACTCAGCCTTAGGAGTCAGCTTCACCAGGCCGTCAGCACCATACAACATACAATATATTATACATTCCTTCACACGTCTATAATTTGGCTTCAGTAGGGCGGAGCACTGGACTGTGGGGGGCGGGGTTGGGCGGGGCGTTGACTGTGGTGGACTGGGAGGGCAGAACGCACCGACAAGTCACTCACAAGATGAATTAATTAATGGGTTTCAGTAAATAAA
>JAPQNM010000003.1:880542-888042 GCA_029783475.1 Metacarcinus magister | reverse complement strand
ACGGAGGCTGTCTGCTTGCCTCCATTAGGCTGCTGGATAATGCCTGGCCAAATACATTAATAAGTATTAGCAGAGACTGATCGAGGACGCGGAGAAAGAGACGCCGGACGGAGCCAAGAAATGATAATGTGCGCGAGTGAGTCAGTGATTGAGTGAAAACATATTTGCAAATAAAGAGAGACAGAAAAGAAGAAAAAAAAAGAAACATGGAAGCAAAAGCGACCTTGAGTGATGAAAGAAGGAAATAAAAAAAGATAAATATAGAAAATGTCCACAAATACATGAAATAAACCACAGTGAATTAAGTGAATGATGAAATTGAAAAGTCTCAGAACTGGAGGATATAACAGTGACCAACCAACATCCTGAGTGTGTGTTTCGAGCAGAGTGAGATCCTCCACTGAGCGAGGGAGGGACACCACCAGCGGATAGACGTGGCGTGGGCGCGAGGGAGAGTGAGTGAGTGGGTGAGTGGGTGAGTGGGTGAGTGGGTGAGTGGGTGAGGGAGTGAGTGAGTGAGTGGTGAAGGCAGAGACACGACCAAAGAAAATAAGAAAAGCCATGAAGATCTTCCCTCACATCTAAGTGCCACTCCAACCTCCTCCTCCTCCTCCTCCTCCTCCTCCTCCTCTTCCTCCTCCTTCTTCTGCTCCTCCTTTCTCTACTTTTCCTTCACATCCTAAAAAGACATCTACACGGGTGAGAGAGAGAGAGAGAGAGAGAGAGAGAGAGAGAGAGGAGAGAGAGAGAGAGAGAGAGAGAGAGAGAGAGAGAGAGAGAGAGAGAGAGACCTACCATCAGTTCTGACAATGGAGTGATAAAACAGACAGTGACTCACTTTTCCTGTGTGTGTGTGTGTGTGTGTGTGTGTGTGTGTGTGTGTGTGTGTGTGTGTGTGTGTGTGTGTGTGTGTGTGTGTGTGTGTGTGTGTGTGTGTGTGTGTGTGTGTGTCTACAAATACTACTACAACTATCCACACTTTTCTTCACATCCACTCTTTTCCACCCCACCTATCCACCTCCATCGCGCGCCACCGCCCACGCCCACACGCCCGCGGGATGAGTGTGGTGGAGGAGGCTGGTTTACTTAAGGCACGCGCCACAGACTTCTCCATCGCTGCCATCATGGGCGCGGCAGCTAAGATGACGCCGTCTGCCAGGGAAGGTGAGTACCGCAAGGTGACTTCTTAGACCCTTGCTGTTTTATTGTCTCCATTTTTTCATTTCAATTTATTTATTTTTTATTTTAGTCTTATTTACATGTATTTTTTTTTCTTTTTTCTTGTGTTTGTGACTGTCAATTTGTTGTTTCTATATATCATCAAGGGTACTTTTTTCCTATACTGAATCATAATGCGTTTTTCCATCTTTCATTTGCTTCCTTACTAATTCAAACTTACATTCCCGTTGCATTCCGTATAATCTTACCATTAGCTGTTCATATTTTCCTCATTTTCACCAATAATTTCTAATCTTCCCATAATTCTGTCTATTTACTACTACCTTCTCTTCTATTCCGACGTGTCTTCGTGTCTAGTAACAAACCAATCTTTCTACCAGTCATTCCGTCCCTTTCCAGCCTAATCTGCCTTTAGAACGTCTCTGTCTCTCACACATTTTTGTAATTCTCGCTTCACTGTCTGTCCATATGTCTACCCGTCTGTGTGTCCATCGTAAACGTCTATTTCTTCTTAAGCCTCGAAGGTCAACTGATTACCGTCCCGCAGGTCTTGGTCTGTCTATTAGGAAAGGTCTTGTGTCTCTATCTTGAAGCTCGTGTCCCAGCGGCTACTTACCCTTCCCTTGTAGCACGCACGTAAGGGTCGGGAAAGTGACACGATAAGAAAAGGAAGATTTGTCAGGAATCAGTGGCATTCAAGGTGTCAAATTGAGAAATACATACAGGTTTTTAGTTTAATGAAGCGTGTGGCTATTTAACTTTTTTTTTTCTCTTCCTTTTAGCTTGTTTATAAGAAGAAAAAACGTATAATATGGAGCAGATTTTTTAATAATTTTGATGTGAAGGGATATAGATAGAGTAAGTATTATATTTTAGGTAATGAAAACACTAGAGTCAATTGAAAACCACCAAGAAAGGATAGGAACAAGGAAAACTTTAACACATTCTTCCCTTCAATCCATCTATCTCTCCATCATCAATCTGAGGTTAGGTCCAACTCTCTGACATCTACATAGAGCTTCAAGTTACAGTAGTTCTCTATGAATACCACATCTGCAAGGTTCTGTAGAATGAACACCGTTGAAGCTTCACTACAGTCACGGAACACAAGGTAGATAGATCACAAGGGCAGGGAGAAGAGGAAGACTTATGTAGAACTAACCTTGATCCCTAAAAAAACATTACCAAGAAACATCGAAAAAACTGAGAAAACCATTTGAGTGTATACTGGGTTTCTAGGTGACTGCTGGTAAAGTGTGTTGGGTGTTGCTTCCTCTTCTTGCGAGTCCCCGGTTCGAAAGTAGCGGTGTCTGCGGGCGTTGTCTTACGGTACTTCTCTCGATGCGAAGATAAATAGTATATAAAAAAACTAAAAAAAACTTGTAGCTGTAGTTTAGTGTTAGATTTCACCGTTGTCGATCTCCGCGGCGTGAGTGAGTGAGTGAGTGAGTGAGTGAGTGTGTTGGTGGCGGCAGGAAGTCACGGGGGATTTTCTCTTAGATTATGACTTCGTATACTGTTTTCTTGGTGTGGTACTGTTTCTTTTAGCTTTCAAAGACGTTATTTTTCTTCTCTCTTTTTTTGTTTTTATCTCTCTCATATCATTACCTGGTGCCTCGCTTCCTCCTCCTGATTCATAAGTTAACTCGAAATGTTTTGTGCTAATGTTTCATCACTGTGGCCTTGTGTGTGTTTCTCTCGCGCCAAGGACTCATAGAAGGTGCATGCAACAATTAGTGATCCACCGCATTTTCCGCGTATAAGACACCGTGTGCTTATCTATAGAGAGAGACTGATATTTCTCTTCTCATCTCACCTCACCTCACGGAAATTTAATGTATTGTAAGCGTCCATTTTTTATTTTATTTCGTGTCACATAACAAACACCTGCTAGATATATTTTCTTTTCTTTTCATTTTCTTATACGGATGATATAAAAAGAAAAAAAATGTGGTAGATTTACAAGGAACTCAACTCAATACGCGAAAAAACAAAATAATACGGTGACAATAGCGATAAGAATAAAAAATGACAATAAATAAGAGAGGTGAAGAATTATGACACACTTTGAACACTGACGTACACCTTCCTATTGCGTATTGTGTCGCAGGTACAATACAAAGAAATCCCTGGGAACGTTATAACCAAAAGAAGGTAAAAAAAGCAAAAAACATCAACCAAATACTTCTTCTAAGCTCAAGAAACGCGTCTCAATCATAGAAAAATAGAGATAAAGCCAAAAAAGACAGATTCCAAGTACTTAACATAGACTTGGAGGAGTAGTAAGAGGGTGGAGAAAGATGAGGAGGAGAAACACAATCAATATTCCGGTTCCATCAGTTTTCCGGCATCAATTTCAAAGCGCAGTTTCAAATATCACTGTTTTCAGGAGGCGTTATTTATACCGGATTATTGATAGGCAACCGGTAGTAAAAATGAATGCCAAAAAATGATGATAAAAAAAACAATAAGGAGCTGGACTTAGCATCGGGCGAGGAGGATCAGAAGTAACAGACTGTATATACCTAGGATGAGAGTGAGGTCAGTTAGCATCCTTCAAGCGACGGGAGAGCGGAGCCAAACGCTAACCAACACCTCGACACCATCAGTCAGGGCGGTGAGCGAGGGTTGGCGGTAATAATAATTGTTTTGTGGGTAACGTTCTCTTCTCCTCCTCCTTATTCTTCTCTTCCTTATCCTCCTCCTCCTTCTTATTCTTCTCCTTCTCTACTTATTGCTTCCTCCCTCCTTTTCTCTCCGTCTTCCTCCTGTTAGTCCTCGGTTTTTCTCTCCTCTTCTCATCCTCCTCCTCTTTCGCCTCCTCCTCCTCCTCCCCCCGCCAATTAGACCACCTAGGTATTAGCTGAGGTCTCTCGTCGCTTCATCTTCGTCGTGTTCGTCAGTAAGAAGCTTGGTATCTCTTTTTAATAACACGCTTGACCCTGTATAATATAACCTACTCATTACTCGTTATTTATGAGTGACCTGGCAACCTCCCTACCTCCCCCTCTCCCCTCCTCCCTCCTGATCCCCTCCTCCCCTTCCTTGCTATTATATCGAAAGGAAACTACGATGCTGCCAAAAAAAAAAAAAGAGAGAGAAAGAGAGAGAGAGAGAGGAAGGGAGACGAAAATTAATTATGTCGAAGCAAATAGATGAGCAGGTTGGAGAAAGGGGATAGCTAATGGGAATGTATAGGTAAGTAGGCAGGTGGGACGAGGAGAGGCAGGAGACGAATGAGTGAGTAAGTGGATAGGTAAGTGGGCTGATGAACACAGATAAGCAGGTAAGGGATGAAGGGATGGTGTATAAAAGCAGGGAGAAGGTGGCGGGGACGAGCGCTAAATAGATAATACTGAAATGGACTGCTGTGTGTGTGTGTGTGTGTGTGTGTGTGTGTGTGAGAGAGAGAGAGACAGAGGTAGTGAGATAGATAGATGGGTAGAAAGAAAATCAGGTAGATATATACATAGGTGAATGCAGTATATATGTATGTGTGTGTGTAGTATTGTATGTATGTATCTATGTGTATACTGATAGTGAGAAAGGGAAGATGAGGGGAAGCAAGAGGAGGAGGAGGAGGAGGAGGGAGATAAGGAAAGTGAAAAAAAATTAGGATAAGAAAAAAAATATATATATGTAGAAGAATGTGAAAAAGATATGGAGTAGGAGGTGGAGGAGGAAAAAGTAAAATGAAAAAGGAAAAGAAAGATAGATTAAGACCACTAGTAAGATAGAGAGAATAAATAGAATACTAACACTAGAAAAGAGAAAAAAGAAAACACAGACACACACACACACACACACACACCCCTACCCATGACACCCACAAAAACCCTAATAACACCATACTGTACTACACAATAAAATTACATTACATTCACCACCTCAGGCAATACTACGCGATACCATTAAAGGGAATCTAATACTACTACATAACACCAATTCGATCCTAAACAAAAGTATATAAAAAAAAAAGGGACAGTAGCTACAAGGGAAGACACAACACATAATAGATTTGTTACTCTTATCTGTTTTATTGTTTTTTTTTTCATGTTTTTTTTTGTGTGTTTAGTTTTTATCAGTTGATCAATTGATTAAGTTGTACCAATTTAGATTTACACGACACGCCATTAAAGTGAGATATTACGTACCATGAATGAGAGAGAGAGAGAGAGAGAGAGAGAGAGAGAGAGAGAGAGAGAGAGAGAGAGAGAGAGAGAGAGAGAGAGAGAGAGAGAGAGAGAGAGAGAGAAAACAATCTTATCTATAACAGTGACATGTTAAAAGGATACACACACACATACACACACACTCTCTCTCTCTCTCTCTCTCTCTCTCTCTCTCTCTCTCTCTCTCTCTCTCTCTCTCTCTCTCTCTCTCTCTCTTTCTAAATAACATAAAAAAACTCACTAGCTTTCCTTTCCTTCGTCAGATAAAAAAAAAAAAATACCACCAGTCTACACCATCAGATAACTCCTCCTCCTCCTCCTCCTCCTCCTCCTCCTCCTCCTCCTCCTCCTCCTCCTCTGGTAGAACACATCCTCATCCCAAGGCTATGTTCTACCCCGCCACGCCAGTCCCATGTCAGATCAAGGCCTACAGACTACACACGCCTCCACCTAGCAATGCTCCTCCTCTTCCTCTTCCTCCTCCTCCTCCTCCTCCTCCTCCTGCAGAAGAAGACCACGCACACTGCCTCAAATCCAGGGCATGTCTAAACTCTACTGACGAAGGGAGGTTATTCTCTCTCTCTCTCTCTCTCTCTCTCTCTCTCTCTCTCTCTCTCTCTCTCTCTCTCTCTCTCTCTCTCTCTCTCTCTCTCTCTCTCTCTCTCTATGGCTGCAAGTTTAAACGTCGTGGTTTTTCTTGTCTTGATCGGGGTCGTAAAGGGGTTTATTTTCGCTTCTCCTTCTCGGGTTGTTGGTCGGTTTGCTTTGTTCACTGACGCTGAGAGGAGGAGGAGGAGGAGGAGGAGGAGGAGGAGGAGGAAGAGCAAGGGAGCGAGGCGAGGAAGGGAAGAGGGAGGAGGGAGAGAGGGAAGGAGAGTCGTAAGCAAGTGGTTTGGAAGAGGAGAAAATTGGGAGGACATCAGCATTGCATGTGAAGTGCAGGAGGAGGAGGAGGAGGAGGAGGAGGAGGAGGAGGAGGAAAAGAGGGAGTGGGTGCACACACAGACACACATACATACATAGTACATACATGCATTCAACGAACAGCACAAAGCAGGTCTCTTATCTAACTTTTCGGTGTGTGTGTGTGTGTGTGTGTGTGTGTGTGTGTGTGTGTGTGTGTGTGTGTGTGTGTGTGTGTGTGTGTTAAAAGATTGTATTGAGGACATCTTTTCATTATTACTTGTGTATCTGAGTTCACTTCGCTTCGGTTCGTTTCATTTCGGTTCACTTCGGTTCGGTTGCGAATAGTTCAATTGGAAGCTTCGGTTTGGTTCAATTCGGTTCTGTTAAGATGAACAGCTTGAGTCTGCTCATCACAAATCAGTCTAATTCCGGTTATTTCGGGTCAGTTAATTTCCGGTGCGGTTATTCTCGCGGTATAGCTCCGTAAGTTTTAAGTTCATCTCAAGTGCAATATGTTCTATCTTATTCCGTTCCATTTCGTTCCGTTTCGTTCCGTTTCAGTTCAGTTCAGCGGCATTCAAGGTGTGGCTAAGTTTGCTTGCTTCATTCTCCTTTTCTTTCTTTTTTTTCTTCTTCTCCTCCTTGGTTTGCTATACTGAATACCCTCCTCGTGCTTATAAGCGTACGTACATAAATATTCTTTCCACTTTACACTTTGTTCACTTTTATTCTCCTTGTTATCGGCTATTTTCGCCCGTTTTGGCGGTGGAATTTATAAAAAGAAAAAAAAGAGTTCCATAATTTGTCATTAAATTTTATTCATGGTTGTCTGCGTGAGGAAGTTGTGTTTATACTCCTCTGAAAAGACGTAAAATTTCAACCATGAATTTCACCACAATATATTTTTCTTCTTCTCTCAGCAAATAGCGAACATTTCATATAAAAGAGAACAGCGGCAATATAAATTTCCACTAAAATATCCCTAGAGAGCAGCAACACAAGTACTCTCTATCAGTGACCATCTATTCCTCTCTTTCTACACCTCTATCTCCTCCTCCTCAACCTCCACATGGCGCAGTGTTCGCAAACGTAGCATCGGAAAGAAGGTTCATGTAAGTCCACAGTGGCCTGACTGGTTGCCTTCCACTTAACCCAAGGATGAGAATTAGGTGAGGCTCGCACCGCCCTACCCCATCAGACGGCCTTGTATCGCCGTGAAGGTAGTTATTTGGCCGCCAATAAC
>JAPQNM010000003.1:870542-878042 GCA_029783475.1 Metacarcinus magister | reverse complement strand
AGGAAACTGTAATACGCTTTTATGTTTTGTTATAATAGGAAGACTGAAAGGAGTTTATTTTTAGCTGAACTGATCTCTTTTTCTTTTTTTTCTTCTCTCTCTCTCGATCATTTTTATGTTTCAAATCACGAGTCTTCTTCTTCTTCTTCTGTTTCTTCTTCTTCCCCCCAACACACCTCCACCGCCACTATCACCCTCCCGTCCCCTCGTCTCCTCGTCCTCTCAGTGTGCAAGACGTGAGGAAGGAGAGGAAAGTAGAGTGCCGTTTTTGCCTCATGTAATCCGTCTAAGTGATGACTCGATGCAATTTCGCAACGTGTGTGTGTGTGTGTGTGTGTGTGTGTGTGTGTGTGTGTGTGTGTGTGTGTGTGTGTGTGTGTGTATTACCAGGGCAGGGCGTCTTGTGCTTTGCTTGGCTTTGTTTTGTTTTGCTTTCTGTGTGTATGAATATTGAAGAGTAAACACACACACACACACACACACACACACACACACACACACACACACACACACACACACACACACACACACACACACGACACACACAGTAATAATCGACCAAGCGCTTCGACTGTCACCACTGTTTGTCGATTCCCAGTTCATGCGGCACCCTCTCTTGCGAGACTCTAATGCCCACACTTCCCCGGAGCGATATGAATAAATATTTACGTTACTGAGAACTCCCTACCTTGCCGGACGCGCGTGTGGGGGAAACAGGAGCGCAAATTTGCTGAACGTCCTACTTGTTAAGAGTAATGTATAGCGGTGGTGGTGGTGTGGAGTGGAGTGGACTTTCATTTTTTACATATTCTTCTTGCTAGGAATATTTTTCAATGATTAATTCAGAAATGTAGCAACTCCTGGAAAAATGGTGGTTGTGGTGGTGATTGTGGTGGTGGTGGTTGTGTGGTGGAATGATGAATAATTAAGAAGTTTTTGTAAGTTGAAATGGATGAGAGGTGAATAAAAAGGTGTGTTAGACGAGTAGATGGTTGTTATGTGTTGTCTGTGGAGAGAGATAGAAGGAAAGAGAGAAACCCCCCCACCCCCCACTCCCCTCCTTCACACACACACACAGACACAAAGACAGACGGACACGCCAATAGCCAGCCAGACAGACAGCCAGACAGGAAGTATAAAGGACAAGGATAAGCAGACAACTAATAATACTAAAATATAGATGAACAACATAAGCAGGAAGATACATTAAAGATTTCACAACATTAACTAAAAATAAAAACAAAACAAAAAGTTGCATTCACTTCGTAGAAAAATCATCAAAACTAAGCAAAAGTATATATATATATATATATATATACATTTCACAGAATTTCCTGTTAAATATATATTCCCTTTCATGGTGTAGAGCTTATAAAAAAAATTGTCTTGTCACCATGAGCACAACACACACACACACACACACACACACACACACACACACACACACACACACACACACACACACACACACACACGACACCCGCCACCCCCCACCCCACACACACACACACACACCAAAAAAATTATACATCTTCCCAGGTCTCATATTACAGCGAGCGGATATTAGTGATGAAAAAATTGGGCTGCGTGATTCCGTAAATATAAGACCTGCGTATTAAGTGAAATTCAGCCTGTATTTTCCTCCCCTTCAATCAGACGTAGCTGCAGCGACCACGTGATTGGCGGGTGTGATGCCGTGAACGACCAATAGCTGCAAGGCACAGAGCGCATATCCACATCCTGTCACCAACCACTTCCCTCCCTGCCATCCTCCCTCACTGCCTTCCTTCCTACCGCCATTCTCCCCTCCTTCCCTCCTTCTCTCCTTCTCTCCCTTGTGGCTTCATAACCTTCAATCCTTCATGAAAATTATCTGTGTTATATGTCCTGCCTTCTTGTTTTCCTTCTTTCCTTCCTTCCTTCTTCCTAATTCGTTGAAAGAAGAAAGAGGAAGAGGAATAATTTGATAAACGTAGGGTAAATTAAGAGAAAATAGGGAAAGAGAGAGAGAGAGAGAGAGAGAGAGAGAGAGAGAGAGAGAGAGAGAGAGAGAGAGAGAGAGAGAGAGAGAGAGAGAGAGAGAGAGATGAGGGTGGGTTGAATCTGTTGAAAGAGTACAAAATATGGTTAAAAACTAGTAAAATCCGCGTGTTGATCTGATCTCCACGTTGGCAGAACATGCACGCGCGTGAGGGAGGAAGAGAGGCCTGGGAGTGTGGGTGTGGGAGGAGAGAGAGAGAGAGAGAGAGAGAGAGAGAGAGAGAGAGAGAGAGAGAGAGAGAGAGAGAGAGAGAGAGAGAGAGAGAGAGAGAGAGGTAAGGGTGGTGAGGGGAAGGTGGGATGTGAGGGGAAAGAAAGAAAGAGAGCAAGAGAGAGAGAGATTTAAAGATAGACAGGCAAGTTCTGGAAAGAGGCTGATTGAGAGAAAAAGTAGAAGTTGATGTAAAATGTAAAATGAATAATATAAGATCTTTGTATGTCACCAATAGGACTTGTTACCTCTTGAAGCAGCTGTAGGTGGGAGGGAGATGATAGATAGATAGATAATTTGTATGTGTGTGTGTGTGTGTGTGTGTGTGTGTGTGTGTGTGTGTGTGTGTGTGTGTGTGTGTGTGTGTGTGTGTGTGCACGCGAGGAGGGGGACATGGCGTGGGTTGAGGTGGTGACATTTGCACGGTCATCATCGTATTGGATTCCACGTCAACTGAGTGGCTGAGTGTGTTGGCGTCAGCTTACACACACGCACACGCACACACACACACACACACACACACACACACACACACACACACACACACACACACACACACACACACACACACCACGACCATTAACACTCCTTACTTCACTCATATTTTCCCCATTTATTAGTTTACTCGAGTGTAGATAAATGAGATACAACGAAGAGTAGGTAGAAGGGTAGACTTTAGATTATATTAACAGCACTGTACAAGGAATTAAAAAAAAAACTGATGAGGAAAGTATAGAGACGCTAATACTAGATAGAATGCCGGTAGGAAAAGGAAGCATCACAACGCCCAAGATAATAGCAATGTGGTGGTGATGGTACTAGAGTCGAGGCCAGAAAATCTCACAAAGGGAATTAAGGATAGGGTTAGTTACATAGCTTCAGTCACGTCAGTCACCCACGTAAGGTTAGTCACACAGGCAGCTAATGTAACTAGAAATTTGTCATGAGGGTCATTAATTCACAGCTTATTAGTAATCTGCTTAAGAGTATTATCACACAGTATTGCTACACTCACTTTCAAGGAGTGTAGTTACTATATATTTTACTCTGATGAAATGCTACTACTACTACTACTACTACTACTTTCTCTCTCTCTCTCTCTCTCTCTCTCTCTCTCTCTCTCTCTCTCTCTCTCTCTCTCTCTCTCTCTCTCTCACACATACAAGTTCAAAGTAAAATGATATCATGATTTATAGGTAGTTGCGTTGCCATTAAAAGTAAGTGAAGTTAAGAAGTGAAATAGTTGTTTCTCGTTGAATAAGAAAACTGAAATATCAATTTTATAAAAGTGGTTTTAATTGACTTTAGATAAAAATAATAATTGATGGCTAGGTTTACTGCAAAGATGAAAAATTTCTCAAAACATTTTGATCTGAGTAGCGAGGAAAATTACAAATACAAGACCATGATTACCCCGACAATGTAGCAACAGAACGCACTTTAATAGTCAGAGATAACGTGCATATCGATAGAGTTTCCCCAGTTACTACAGCATAACACATCAAAATCATTACTTCAACGCAGCGACCAATACACGAAGAACAGGAAAGATTTGGGGATTCATCAGCAGTAAAAAGAGAATTACTTGCAGAATTGGTACATTGACACATAATCGAGATGACTTGTTAATGAAGGATAAACGAACAGCGATAACACTTAGCACTGCAATGTTCACTTACACTCTAGTTAATGCCGACACTCACTGCAAGGAGTGTAACGTCCGCCTTCAGATAGATATTGCAAGATATGATATTTCTATTTCTGCAATAAACAAAATATAGAAACCACCTCAGTGAGACAGCCAGGATTGAAACCCCTCAACTCAACCTCAAGGATTATTTAAAAAAATGGTTTAAGTAAAAAACATATAAAGAAAAACTTCATAGAATCTATATTAATAGCGTCTATATACAACAGGAAACAGTGAAGTCAGAATAAGTGCTAGGTATTTTCAGACAACTTAAATAAATCAGACAATATTCCATAGCTTGTTAACTAAATGAAGGTACAGTGAAACATTATCGTGACTTGCCTCAAACATGTCCGTTACTTTAGGAAGCTCAACAAACAAGTCTTTCATACGAGATCCTGTTTGTCCAGTTTACTAAAAACATTACTTCTGTTAAACACGTCACTTGATTGTAGTTTTCGTAGGGTTTATAAATTGAAAGGAAGTAAAAAGGCGAGTTCTCAACAACTAAAATCGGTGATGAGTAGATAACCTTGAAGACAGGAGAGGTAGTTTTTCATCACTACCACACACCACACCGCACAGAAACACGCATCACTACCACACACCACACCACAAAGCAACACGCATCACTACCACACACCACCACCACAACTATCAACCTTTCCTTTGGTATTGTATTCTACTTAATTTAAGGATGATATTAAACTTGAGGTCTTGTGGTCTTGTAAATAGTTGGTTGACCTTCACAAAGCTGTGGTTGCATGACGGGAAATGAGACTCCATTTAATAAACGATTAGAAATGTCCTTAATAATAATAATGAATAAGAGAACGTGTCAAAGCCCTTCATAACCATTAATATAATGATATAATATAATGAATAATACAATGAAAAAGTCACACAATCATGCTGGTCTTTAGGCATCGCAATATAGTAAGAAAATTCAAATACGATTTCAGTCTTATAGCAGAACATTAGTCACAACTTAGGTGAAGCCGCACGCGTCCACATTCTCGTGTCATCACCTCCTTTATAATGCTACTAAAAACAAAACTTTATTTTATATATATATATATATATATATATATATATATATATATATATATATATATATATATATATATATATATATAGAGAGAGAGAGAGAGAGAGAGAGAGTCAGGAATTGTGCAAATACAAGACAAGTATTACATTTGATCATTCTATTCGATATAAACTTGGTTCACGTGTAGCCATTAATGTCCTCAAGGCAATCAGAGGCAGCAGCAGACTTCCCTCCCGCCGCAGTAACGCTTCATAAACACAACCTGACGACGGCCATCTTGGGAAGCGGCAAACACGAAACATAACTTGCATGGCCGACCACCACCAGCGTTCCATAGCAGAGCATAGCGATACACAGCGATTTCAACATAAAGGATCAGTCATTGCGAACTAGTGAATTATGATCTCACCTAACACACACACACACACACACACACACACACACAACGAGGAGGAGGAGTGACGGAACTACGGTGTTGTCCCAAGACTCCCTCCACGCAACGCCCATCAGTCATTATTCTTCCCGTGACTGTGACGGTGAGGACATAAATGCCATCAATCACTTCAACTATGAGCTCAAATGATGACTCCATTACATCAAGCTAAAGAAACTACATCCAAAGACACTAACTACCGCATACTGATCATATTGAGTGGGTTTTTATCCTCTCTATCTCTCTTTCTCTATCTATTTATCTTTGTATCTATCTATCTCGCCACGGAGGGTCTCGTAAGGGTTGATTAGCGCCGCGAGTACCGCTGACCTGGTTTGTAGGACTGTTGCTGTCTGTTCTTCCTTTGTACTCCTTTGTACGTGGACGGGGCGTAAGCTACACCTCAGCGGGGGCAGGAGTAACTGAGCAGGTGTGATGCGTTGCGTCATCGTAGGTAGAAAGGAGCATGACAGGCGCCGAGGGAATTAGGCCGAGTCGCTGCTTTACTCAATGACAGATGGACTCACTTTTTCATGTTCGTGGCTCCGCGCCTTTCGCTTACATATACATCGCATGGCTTTTTTGGGTGGATATGCATTTTCCTTTTCAACTTCTCACGTTTTACATCCTTGCTTCTCTCTCGAAGGCATAGAATTATACATCATGAGATTATGTTTCTTTATCAGCTCATAATGACCAAACAAAAATTATATGTAATCTTGATGGATGGTTTTTTTTTCGATTTTGCAGGCAAGCTGTCGCGGACCCCCTCGCCGCGGCCCCTCTCGCTGCCCGACGACGACCAGGAGCCGCAGGAAGTAACCTCATCCTCGGACGCCTCTAAGGACGACCCTGACAACGCCACGAGTCCAAAGAGCACCACGTCCTCCTCAGATGGACGAGACTCCAAGAGGACGCGGCTCGAGGGTTCCTGTAATTGTGAGGATCTGAGAGGCGTCACCTGCTACCTGGAAACCAAGGAACTGTGGGAGAAATTCCATGACCTGGGCACCGAGATGATCATTACCAAGACCGGAAGGTAAGTGAGCACCGTGCAGGTACTATATACACACCTGCCGTGGATGTTAAGGGCTTATCCGATTTTGTTTTGTTTCGTTCCTTCACTGAGACTCTAAGAACAATTTTCGTCACTGATAAAAAGAAGTTTCTGCATCCTGGTGTATTATATATATATATATATATATATATATATATATATATATATATATATATATATATATATATATATATAAACACCCACACACATAGTGCCGTCAAACGCAAGGGGTTGAACCTGGTAATGTAGTGTGAAGCGAAGCGAATACGTGCAAGTCAAACTTGGGTGACTGCCTGGCTCATGGCGGCCATCTTGACGAGGGGAAAACATCGCCGGAGAAACAGTGGTGCGGGAGGCGGGAGGCGGGACCGGCGGCACGTTACAAAGGTCTGCGAGAGTGTATGCTTTACATCATTAATCGTATCTTGTATTACTTGTGAGTGTTGGTGTCAGTAATCATGACAGTAACGTGTACTTAGTATGCGCGACAACACTTATTACGGGATGATCAGTCGGGGAGTAAGTCAGTCAGTCAAGCAGCTTCTGACACGCTCCGAAACACCGACGATGTGATTTATGGTTCACGCCGTGACCTGCTGTAACACGGCGCACTCCACTATAACGACGGATTATTCCACTAAGTATAGCAACTTGATAGGATTTACGATGCACTTTTATAAACACAATCTGATTGGGTTACCGAAGCTCTACAAGAAGGAAAGGTTACTCCCCAAGAACAGTTTTTGCAAGTAGATATAAAGTATTTAATGTAACTCCTGTACTGCAAGACTTATACACTATGACAACCAGGGAACACCAACCTCACTCACTGAAACACTACAAACCTACTGATTGGACTGGAGGAACAAAAACTAGCACTATTATAGCTGACTGAAAACCCGCCTCACCCATGCACAACACTCAACAAACACCATTGCTCCTCCTATGCATCGTCAGATCAAACAAGCAAGCACACACACAAAAAAGTACATAGACAAAACACACCTTGATATTATTCTTT
>JAPQNM010000003.1:853042-868042 GCA_029783475.1 Metacarcinus magister | reverse complement strand
GTACAGGAAGAGTTTTGATAATGTTGCAAGCAGCCATTTTACGTGCCTCCAAAGCTTTTAATAACCTTGTTTTGTTTATCCTAATATAAAGGGAATATAACCCACCTATAGAGATAGATGGATGGATACTTTATTCTAACAACTGCTTACACTTTATTTTCTTGGTATATTTATCCATTAAAATTCAACGTAGTATTCATTCATTTAATAACTAACCATTTATTCACATCGTTAACCTTTTTTTATGATGTAATTTCTTCGCATACTTTAATAAATAACTTCTGTAGTATATTGGATCACTTCTGTAGTATTTTAACGGATCTCTTATGTAGTATTTTAACGGATCACTTATGTAGTACTGGATCCCTTCTGTAGTAGTATTGGATCCCTTCTGTGGCGCAATTTGCAAGCTCCGTGACCCAAGTATTGCAGGGAACCACAACCCTGACACAGTTGAAGGCTCAGTGTGTTAGAAAGATTGATGGGTCGTGCTGTTTGAATTCTTTATTTGGAGTGTGTGTGTGTGTGTGTGTGTGTGTGTGTGTGTGTGTGTGTGTGTGTGTGTGTGTGTGTGTGTGTGTGTGTGTGTGTGTGGATCGATGGAGTAAATATCGTACGTGTAGCGTGAGTATCAACTTTCCATAAACTTTATAGACAAACATTTCAGTGCCACTCCAACTACTCCGTCAATGCCCACCAAGGACCTCTCTCTCTCTCTCTCTTTCTCTCTCTCTCTCTCTCTCTCTCTCTCTCTCTCACGTTTATAATAGTATACCTTTGTTACCCTCTCTATAACCTTACGTGCAAGATAAATGTAATAAATAATAACCAGGTAATTTAATAACAAAAAGGTAATAGGTGTTTTCAACGTGGATCTTACTGTCAGGAGATAAAATAAAAGGAAAGGAGAGTCAGTCAGTCGACACGTCCTTCACCTTCGTCGATAAATAAATAAAAATATATAGACGTGCTTGGTGACTTCTAAGATGGATCAGACACACTATTTGCTATAAAAAAAATAAAAAAAACTGTAATACATTGACGGACTGGTCGAATGTTTTTATGGTAGTTCATGGTAAATATAAAATGGTCTCGTAATGGTGTACGGACGGTGTAGTAGCTTCGGTGGTGTTATGGGAAACTGTACCTAACACCCACCATTGCATTGCACGACGAACTTCTTTTAAAATCAAGATGAGAGATATTTTTTTGTTGTTGTGGTGAATGAAGTTATTTTCGTTGCAATAGATGGATGACGAAAAAAAAATAGCGTTAGATAAAAAAAATATATGTATAGCAAATAGATAAATAATACATTAATATATAAACGTAATAAAATTCACAGCCTCTATTGAATCTGTATAACATTGTATAACAGTTCGCCTTCATCTCCCACATTATAGAACGTGGCACGTATGTGTTCTTTCACGGAGGGATACGAACTGCCTTGCCTTGCCTTGCCTTGCCTTGCCTTGCCTTGCCTTGCCTTGCCTTGCCTTGCCTTGCCTTGCCTTGCCTTGCCTTGCCTTGCCTTGCCTTGCCTTGCCTTGCCTTGCCTTGCCTTGCCTTGCCTTGCCTTGCCTTGCCTTGCCTTGCCTTGCCTTGCCTTGTTGCCTTGCCTTGCCTTGCCTTGCTTTGCCTTGCACTCTAGTTTACTTCAATATCGTGTTGTCTTATTCGAGTTTGCTTATACGATGAGGTTATGTACAGATGGATTTTAAGATTTTCCTCGTATTTTGTTTTTTCTATTTTCTAATCTTACAATCGCTAAAAAAATGTCATGTGTTTATGTGGTTTTATGCAATGATTGACGTTAAGATCCAATGTTGTTATCCTTTGTTGTGAAAATGTGTTAGGTAGGTAGGTGGGTAGTGGATGTACCTGAAAACACACCACACAACCACACACAACCACACAACCAACCAACACACGTACTTGTTCTTCATGGGAACCACCAAGCGAACACTCCCATAAAGAACAGTCCCAACCAGCAAAAAAAAAGAAAAAAAAAGGAAAATTGTACAAGAAATTGCACCGAATTGAAAAAAAAGGGGCAATTATCAAATTACACCCACCACCCTTCCTGCCTGCTGCCCACCCACTCCTGCCCGTAATGGAGCCCACCTATTCACCCCACCCCAAACCCACCCACCACTATAATATTTCGAACCCACCCACCTACCCACCCACCCACCCACCCCCTCATCCATCCCTTAGTACACCCAGCCCACCACTCACCCACCTCCTTCCCTTCCTTTCTATGGAACTTCTGGCAACTCTGTACTTTGTGTGAACTTAAGCACGACACACACACACACACACACACACACACACACACACACACACACACCTGCTCCTCCTCTTCTATACCACCACCACCACCACCACCACCACCTCCTCCTTATCCCCCCTCTCTTCCCCCTCCTCCTCCTCCTCCTCCTGCACTAATTAATATTACACGCTGTAATTGCCTTTGGCGGAGAAAATTTACGAATTAACGAGTGAAGAGCGGTAAGCTTGCCTTAATGGTGCGCCGCTGACGACAAGGTGTGGGGCTGGGATTAATATGACTGAATTTATTGGTGCACATTATGGCTTGGCTGGCAGGGAAGTGTATTATTCCGGCCGCGTTACCCCCCCGTGAGACTGTGAGGGGGTGGGTGTGTGGGGGGAAGGGCGAGGGCTGGTTGGGTAAGGGGGGAAGGGATAGAAGAGTTGGGGGTGGTTAAAGGGGTGGTTGAGGAGGGGATGGGTGGGGTGGGTGGGGGAGGGGAAGGGAGGTGCGCTATGTATATGTATAGAGATATGTTAGGTCTATTTTTTTAAGTCATGGTTAAATTAATTCGATAAATGCTTAAATCTTGGAAATGCCCCTAGTGTGTGTATGTTTTTAGTTGGGTAAAAGGGATATTTTTATGCAAAGGATTATTTCACATTGCTTTTGGGGTATGGGGATTGGAGGAGAGGAGGAGGAGGAGGAGGAGGAGGAGGAGGAGGAGGAGGAGGTGGTGGTGGTGGTGGTGGGAGAGAGTAAAAGAAGGATGAGAGAGAGAGAGAGAGAGAGAGAGAGAGAGAGAGAGAGAGAGAGAGAGAGAGAGAGAGAGAGAGAGAGAGAGAGAGAACAGACACACAAACAGACAGAAAGGTAGACAGGAAGAAAGACATAGACAAATATCCAGCCAAAGACAGACAGACAGACAAACAGACAGACAAAGGAAGAAGAACAGCAGGTAACCGAAAGTGTCTGCTTAAGGAAGAGGAGGAGGAGGAGGAGGAGGAGGAGGAGGAGGAGGACGATCAGAAAAGGAGAAGAAGAAAAAACATATTCTTCCTTCCATAATACATTTAGAAAATAACTATAAAAAAAAACTTCCTTCATACATATTCAATTTTCCTTGTATATATAGTTTTCATTTATGCCTCAGTTCACAAAATGGCTACTGTTCACCTAACTAAAAAAATCTTGAGTTGAGTTGAGTCAGGAAACATACAATCTATATATACCCAGTAACACACACACACATCCTCCCTCCCTCCCTCCCTTACGTCCTTATCAATACCTATCTACAGTATAACACAAGGGAAGGTATATACACTAAAATAACCTGTATATATAGTAAACTTAAGAGATCATATTTTTTCACCACTCTATTTTCATAACTTTCAACGGTGACTTCACAAAACCTCACGTGATGATTGATAATATAATAATAATAATAATAATAATAATAATAATAATATAATAATAATAATAATAATAATAATTATAATAATAATAAAGAAGTAGGAAGGTTTTGTCACTTTCTTAACTTAACAGCGTCAGTTAGTAAGTAATCAGTTAGTCAATTAGTTAGTGAGTTAGTCAGTTAGTCAGTCAGTCAGTTAGTTAGTGAGTCAGTTAGTCAGTCAGTTAGTCAGTTAGTGAGTTTGTTAGTCAGTTAGTTAGTCAGTTAGTTAGTCAGTCAGTTAGTTAGTCAATTAGTTAGTCTTAGCACAACATTCGCAATATATAAGGGAATACATCGCATTTGGCTCCGTCTTCCATTATAACTTTTATTCCTAAAGGTGATGTAATCTCTATTTTATTTATCCGATCAAAAGGAGGGAAAAAAAAAGCATATATACTATTCAAAAAGTATAAAAAAATGAACATGCAGCCTTATGTATATAATTCCGCTTTTGATGCCAAATATATGTTATCCGTTAATAGATGTAGATAAAAAAATAAAAAAAAAAAAAGCTAAAAAAAGCAACTATGTATTACGTTTTGGTAATTAAGAAAACATTATCGCATGAATGAAAGTCAAGAGATTTTTGCACTTTGCTTTGGATATTTACTCTATGAAAGCGTGACTCTCTCTCTCTCTCTCTCTCTCTCTGTCTCTCTCTCTCTCCTCTCTCTCTCCTCTCTCTCTCTCCTCTCTCCTCTCTCTCTCTCTCTCATCTCTCTCTCTCTCTCTCTCTCTCTCTCTCTCTCTCTCTCTCTCTCTCTCTCTCTCTCTCTCTCTCCTCCCCCTCCCTAACCTTTTCTCACCTTGAAAGCTGCAACAACAATCAGTAGAGGCCACCAGACCCTCTCCTCCAACGAGCTGCTGAAATTCCTTGTTGTGTTTGGTTGAACCTTCCTCAACGCCACCACTGAGGAGGAGAAAGAGAGAGTGAGAGAGACATTGAGACAGGCAGAAAGACATATAGGGAGAGACATTTAGACAGATATGGATATAGGAAGATATTCAAAGGCCAGAAAAACAGATAAAAAAGAGACAAACAGGTAAACAGATGAATATAGAAAGACATTTAACAGCCACAAAAACACATATACTGATAGACAGACAGCCAGACAGCCACACCAAGAGAGAAAGAACCATTAATAAACAGGCAGTACATTGAATATCACATAAAAATGACACATAACAATAGGAAATCATATCAAATACCATACATCATAACATACATCACTAACACGACATAAGACTCTTAGGTGAAACAGTATACAGTTCACCATGAGTATGTACGACCTTTAATAGTGCAAGAACTCACAGGGGAAGTGTATGTATGTATGTATGTATATATGACACACACACACACACATACACACGCAACACCACCCTAAACAACGATAAAAAAAGACACATTTGAAACACATAGCAAACTAACGCGGGTAAGAAATGTAACAACTTCAAGGAAATGTTAACAATATTACGGAAGAATACGAAGAAATATGGATGTAACGAAGGAAGGAAGGAAGGAAGGAAGGAAGGAAGGAAGGAAGGAAGGAAGGAAGGAAGGAAGGAAGGAAGGAAGGAAGGAAGGAAGGAAGGGAAGGGAAGGTTAGAATGAACGTGTGAATAGGAAAATCCTCCCTGTTAGTTAATGGAATGAGCAGCAACAACAGACTGAGAAAACACACACACACACACACACACTCATATTATTCCTAGTAAGGTTTGTGTGTGTGTGTGTGTGTGTTGTTAGGTTAGGTTAGGTTAGGTTAGGTTGCGTGGTGTGTTGCAATCTAACACACAACATCGTGCATAAGACTCACTCACTTTCTCGCTAAATTCCATTCCCTTCCCTCCCTTCCCCTGTCCTTCCTTCCTTCCTCTGAGCCCCGCCTGAAACAGCGACGTGCAGAACGAATCACAAATGACCGTCTGAACATATACGCGCCCAGCAAGTACCGGTATTAAGGGTGATCGAGAGAGCGCCATCTTCAATCGTTCGAGTGAAATAACAGAGGTGCAGGCGTAGCTGAGGTCAGATTGTCGGGGAGTTGATAGTGAAGTGATGGATAATATATATATATGTTGTAGTATCTAAACACATTTGCATAATATTATCCTTATGCTGCTGCTGCTGCTGCTGCTGCTGCTGTTGTTGTTGTTGTTGTTGGTGTTGTTATTGTTGCTGTTGTGTGTGTGAGAAAGAGAGATAAATAAATAGATAGAGAGAGAGAGAAAGAGAGAAAGAGAAAAGAGAGAGAGAGGGAGAGGGAGAGAGAGAGCAACACACACTCCATCACAAGATACTGGAACTAAACAGGGATGCAATAAGGACAAGATATATGTGTTAAAGAAAAAAAAAGAAAAGACAGAGGGTTACACCACTCTGCATAAGGACATATTACGCGTGAGTTATACGACAAGATCACTGAAGGCCGGCACCGCTTACATCTGTCAAAATCATAACTGCTACGAAGAGGAGGAGGAGGAGGAGGAGGAGGAGGGAGGAGGAAGATCTAGCCCCTCACCTCTTTAACCCCCCTTAACACACTCCTCACCTCCCCCTCTTCACCCATCTAACACCCCCTCCCCTCAACCCCAAAATCAGAACCATATATCTCTCTTTCTCTTTTTCTCTTTTCAAATCTTTTCCCCCTTCGCCTTCCTTTCACATCATCGTCATCTCCTTTTTCCTCCTTCTTCTTCTCCTCCTCTTCCTCCTCCTCCTCCTCCTCCTCCTCCTCCTCCTCCTCCTCCTTTCCCTAATGCAGTCTGGCTTTAGGATTTATCATACACCCGAGTACATACACGATGCAGAAGATAAATATTCATGTGAGGACGTGCACATGTATATTTTTTTTCTTCTGGACTGCACTGCTTACCTCCACACACACACACACACACACACACACACACACACACACACACACACACATACACACACACACACACACACACACACACACACACACACACACACACACACACACACACGACCGGGGTATGAAACACATGGTTAATGGGTAAACTCTTGGACTTGGCCTTCTGAGAACCTGAATGCGTGTGTGAGGAGGAGGAGGAGGAGGAGGAGGAGGAGGAAGACAGGAAGGAGGCTCCATCTGGCCTTGGCACACCTCTGTTGAATATTTAATGTTTTTATTATATAATTGCTGGTGAGAATGTGTGTGTCTGTGTATTAGCTGTGATTGGTGGAAACTAGAGTGTACTGTACCTACCTACCTACCTACCTGCCTCTTCCTCTTCCTCTTCCTCCTCTTCTTCTTCTTTCTTCTTCTGCCTCGTTATCTTCTTCCTATTCGTGACTATGTACTTTTCATCCTCCTCCTCCTCCTCCTTATCTTCTTTTTCGTTTTAATCTTATCTTTCTTATCTCTTTCTTCTCTTCTGCTAGTTCTCCTTTCTCTCTTCGTTCTCTTTTAATCTTCTTCTTTCTTCTTGATCTTCTTCTTCTTCTTCTTCTTCTGATTTTCCTTTCTTCGTTATGTCCTTATTCTATCCACGTCCTCATTGTACTTTGCTCCTTTTCATACTCTTTATCTTCTGCTTATTCCTCTTCTTCGGATCTTCACTCTTTTACTTTCTTCCTTTGCCTTCTCCCTTCCTTTCTTCCCGTCATCTTCCTTCTCTTCTTTCTACTTCCATCTCTGTGTTTAGTTTTGTCTGTTATATTCACTTAATTTTTGTCTTTATTACTATATTCTGTGTGTGTGAGAGAGAGAGAGAGAGAGAGAGAGAGAGAGAGAGAGAGAGAGAGAGAGAGAGAGAGAGAGAGGATCGAGTAGCACATTCTGTCACCGTCGTTGGCTCTCTTGGCGCCGTGTTATTTCGTGTTGTCTTATTTAAGAGTTATTTCCTCGTATATCTAACCTCTAGGGAGCCTCGGTGACGTTTCTCTCTCTCTCTCTCTCTCTCTCTCTCTCTCTCTCTCTCTCTCTCTCTCTCTCTCTCTCTCCTCTCTCTCTCTCTCTCTCTCTCTCTCAATGGGTATAATTATCGGTTGTACCCTGATTATGGTAATTAGTCTCAAGGCATTTCAACTTAGATGGACAAACTTAAACAGTGTGTGTGTGTGTGTGTGTGTGTGTGTGTGTGTGTGTGTGTGTGTGTGTGTGTGTGTGTGTGTGTGTTCTTTGTCTGGTTATCGTCTCCATTGTTGTACATGTGCGTATCTATGTTTTATTGTATTGCGTATATTCATGTTTATTGATTTATTTATTTGTTTATTCATTCATCGTTATGTATATATCTTCCTTGGATTCCGCAGTGCTATTTCTGTATGGCAATATATTTTTTTTCATTATCTATTAATCTTTTTTCTTTCTTTTATATATTTTCTTTCCTTCGTAGATGATGATGACCTTTTTTTTTATAACATTTTACAAAAGTATTAATTTGCTAAAAAAGACAAAACATCATCATCAACAACGACGTAAAATAAACAATAAACACAAAATTAAATAAAATAAAAAACAGTACACCATCACACTATATATATATTATCTAAAAAGGAATCAGTCTGAGGCATTCTCACAACACACACACAAAAAAACCTACCCATCTAACCCAACACACATACATACACCACACACGTACATACATAGCAGCTGATAAGGACAACTCAGATCTATAACGCCCCTTGTATAATTCGCTGGAAATGGCCCAAGTCTTAGCCTCAGCGCCCTTCCAGAATTGGCTGCGCGGCGTCTGGGCCTTGGAATGACCGTCCTCCGTCTTCCCTAATAACCTTAATTCGTTAGCAGTCAATAACGCCAATTAATTAATACGTAGCTAAAGGCTGAGGAACAGTGTCTTGTGTCTTGTGCCTCCTATACTGTCTCTTGCCTCCTTCCTCTCTCCTTACCTTACCTCACACCTTCCTCTCCTTTCCTCTCCTCTCCTTCCTGTTCTTACTTGCATCCTTTCCTTCCTATCTGTTTTTATTATTAACCTTATCCTTATATCTTCCTTTACTCATGTTATATCCTCTCTTCTTCTTCTTCCTGTTCTTACCTGCATCTCTCTCTCTCTCTCTCCTCTCTCCCTCCCTTCCTTCTCTCCCTTACCTAACCTCCCTTTCAGAATCTCTCCGACTAAGTTTGATTTCAATAACAGGTTCCTCACAGCAGAAAAAAACAATAATCATAATAACATATACAAGTTAACATCAAATAAAGAGAGAGAACACACATACAAAAAAAGATGTTACATGATATCCCTTATTCTCTCATACATCACACGCACACGCACACGCAAACGCACACATGGACGAATACAAGCACACGCAGATAAGGAGTGTGTGAAAATGAACGTAAAGAGACGAAGGAACGAACGAACGAACGAATGAGAGGCAAATAAAATAAATGAAATAAAAAGAAAGGGCGTAATGGCCTTTTTCAGCGGCGAAAGCTTGTGTTCTCGAGGCAAAGGGAACTGTAGGGATGACTTTTGTAAACTTACGTGTCTCTCTCTCTCTCTCTCTCTCTCTCTCTCTCCTCTCTCTCTCTCTCTCTCTCTCTCTCTCTCTCTCTCTCTCTCTCTCTCTCTCTCTCTCTCTCTCTCTGCCGAGGTGAGAGAGAGAGAGAGAGAGAGAGAGAGAGAGAGAGAGAGAGAGAGAGAGAGAGAGAACGCGCACCATCACGACGCGGCGGCTGGATCGATGAGAGGCACAGACACCCAAAGCCTTCCACACACACACACACACACACACACACACACACACACACACACACACACACACACACACACACCCTTCCTTGTATCCTGCTCCGTCAGCGCCTCCGACCAATATTCTTTAGATAAAAAAATAAATAACACATACTACTACTACTACTACTACCACTACTACTACTACTACTACTACTACTACTACTACTACTACTATAGCAATGATAATAACAATGATAATAATAATAAAGAAGAATAAGAATAATACGAAGAAATCTCTCAGTAGTCCATATTTAATTTATCTAAGCTCCCTTCTCGTACTCTCCATGTTTTTTCCCATCTCTTTCCCTTCTTTCCCCCTTTTTTTCCCCTTTTTTTCCCCGTGCAGTGAGCAGAGTTACCTTCCTTCAGTACCGTTTTATTGTCTCCTTTTTATCCTTCTTTCCAGTCGCTCTATTTCCTCTTTTTTTATTTTTTCCTTTTTTTCTTTTTTTTTCCCTTTCCTCCTCATCTTTATTGGTTTAAATGGCACTTGATTTTGAAGGTTTCACCGGCAATATTCTTACTCATTTTCTTGTCTGTCTGTTTGTCTATCTGTTTCTCTCTCTCTTTCTCTCTCCTTCTCTCTCTCTTTCTCTCTCCTTCTCTCTCTCTTCTCTCTCCTTCTCCCTCTCCCTTTCTCTTTATCTCCAGTTCTCACTGTGCACACATTAGCGTCACTGTCTTCCACTCCTTTCATCTCCGTTGCTAAATTTATTCTCCCTGTTACACTTTATCCCTAATCTTCGCTCTCTTTCGCCCTCCCTCTCTCTCTTACTCTCTTACTCTCTCTCTTCTCTCTCTCTCTCTCTCTCTCTCTCTCTCTCTCTCTCTCTCTCTCTCTCTCTCTCTCTCTCTCTCTCTCTCCCCTTCCATTGCTTCTCTTCTGACGAGCTTGTTGCTGCTTCCCTCGCGCCTTCCCTAATCGGGGCCAATATCCTCACTCCTTCTCTTATTGCCTCTTCGCTTTGTTCCTTGCTCTCTCTCTCTCTCTCTCTCTCTCTCTCTCTCTCTCTCTCTCTCTCTCTCTCTCTCTCTCTCTCTCTCTCTCTCTCTCTCTCTCTCTCTCTCTCCCTAACTGCTCCTCCTCTCTTTGTTTCTCAATAATGATCCACTCCTTAACTGCTTGCTTCATAGACTGACTGGGTGTTTCTCTCTCTCTCTCTCTCTCTCTCTCTCTCTCTCTCTCTCTCTCCTCTCTCTCTCTCTCTCTCTCTCTCTCTCTCTCTCTCGCTCTTATTTACATAATATTTGTATTTATTATTGGCTTTGCTGTCTCTTTGTTTCCCCTTTTTTTCCTTCTTTCCTACCTCCTTCTTCCCCTCTCTCTCTCTCTCCTCCCTCCCCTTCCTCTCTCTCTCTCTTTCTCTTTCCTTCCCCTTCCTCCCTGTTTTTTCTTTATTTCCAATACCCTTGTTTCCATACCTCCCTCCCTCTATCACATCACCCTTCAGTCTCTCTCTCAATCTTTCTCTCTCTACATCTATCTGTGAGAGAGAGATAGAAGATGAGGAGAAAGAAGACAGGTAGTAGTAGTAGTAGTAGTAGTAGTAGTAGTAGTAGTAGTAGTAGTAGTAGTGGTAGTAGTAATAGAAGGAGGAGGAAGAGGAGTAAAAGGACAAGTAGTAGGAGCAGGAGGACAAGTAGGAGTAGTAGGAGGACTAGGAGGAGGAGGAAGAAGAGGAGGAGGAGGAGGAGGAGGAGGCGGAGTACCGTAGGGTGGGCGAGTCGTGTTACCTTGTTTGTTTGTATAAGTCTCACCCCGAGGAGAGAGTTGCCCCTGACTGCCACCACTACGACAACTTACAAGCCATCCCGCGCTAAGAGAGGATTACAAGTAGCAGGGGCGTGTGTGATGGGTGGAGGGGGGGCGTGAAGGGGGGGGCAGAAGGTGGGGGAAGAGGGAGAGGGAAGAGGGGGAGGGAAGAGGGATTGGGAGAGAGAGGAAGGGAGGAAGGGAAGAGAAGGTGATGGTAGGGTCGAGTTATGGGAGTAAGTTTGAAAGAAAGGAAACACAGAGAGAGAGAGAGAGAGAGAGAGAGAGAGAGAGAGAGAGAGAGAGAGAGAGAGAGAGAGAGAGAGAGAGAGAGAGAGAGATAAGATTGATATTCTTCTTATTTCTAATGGTTATATATAGGCAGCATTGTCATTATATTACTACTACTACTACTACTACTACTACTACTACTACTACTACTACTACTACTCTTAACTTAACACCAACTATAACAAGCAGATCGAAACTCACACACGTGTACTAAATGCCACCACCACCACCACCACCACCACCACCACCACCACCACCACACCCTCTCCCCAATCTGCCAAGAGCCACACGTTCAACAAAGTTCCTAAGTAGAGTCATGTGTCAGGTGATAATTTCTCTATCACGTTATTTCTTCCCCATACTTTATCAATGTGTTTACTTTCACTTGTGTGTTTATTAGTACTGTCCAGACGCCCATTGTGGATATACAGCGACGGATACAGAAATGGAAAAATGAGAGAGAAAAAAAATAAAGAGTGAAAGAAAGAAAGGAGGCTATTCATATATTATTTTTTTTTGTAGTGAGCGAGTAAAAAAGTGAAGGAAAGTGTGTCTGAAAGTACTGTACACTTATCACTTAGCTTCGTTAGTGTATAGTGTTCGATAAGTAGTAGGAAGAAGCAGGCTGTCAAGGTGGTGGTGGTGGTGGTGAGAGAGAGAGAGAGAGAGAGAGAGAGAGAGAGAGAGAGAGAGAGAGAGAGAGAGAGAGAGATGATAACTATCACAAATACTATCATTCACACCTCCCCTATCACCACCACTATCTCCACCACTGTCACCACCACTATCACCACCACTGTCACCACCACTATCACCACCACTATCACCACCATTATCACCACCATAACTATCATACAAAAATTACGATTACATCCCTATTTACAAGTCATCCTCTTCCTCCTCCTCCTCCTCCTCCTCCTCCTCCTCCTCCTCCTCCTCCTCCTCCTCCTAACTTTCAATATATCTTCGGTGTAAAATCTAGTCTATTCTCTGTGAAGTTGTTACATATTCACCCTATTTCCAGATTCAACTAAAATCTGAGACCTCCCTTTTCTCTCTCTCTCTCTCTCTCTCTCTCTCTCTCTCTCTCTCTCTCTCTCTCTCTCTCTCTCTCTCTCTCTCTCTCTCTCTCTCTCTCTCTCGCTTTGGCTAATTACAGCTATATTGATCCAAGGTGTGGGTCCACATCCTCACCCGTAGAGAGAGAGAGAGAGAGAGAGAGAGAGAGAGAGAGAGAGAGAGAGAGAGAGAGAGAGAGAGAGAGAGAGAGTACAGCACAACACAATTCTTCAATAAGTCACATACATTATTATTATTTCCTCTCGGTCACTCGCTCGCTTTTCCGTCCGTCCGTCCGTCTGTCTGTCTATCCGAGTGAAAAAAAAGAAAAGAAAAAAAAAAATCAACACAAAATGAGTCAAATTAAGTCGTCAGATCCATTCCATTAATTAGAAATCCGCATAACTTTTATTTCTCTCTTAATGCTTTCCTTCTCTCAGCAGCGTTGGCGGTGGTGGTGGTGGTGGTGGTGGTGGTGGTGGTGGTGGTGGTGGTGGTGGCGGTTGGATAGATAGAAAAAAAAAGAAGAAAAAAAATCACCGTAAAGTCCACTTGATTAATGAGGGAGAGAGAGTGAGCGAGAGTGAGTGAGAGAAAGAGAGAGAGCGAGAGAAAAAAGAAAGGGATTGTCTCGTGAGGGTTAAGATAAGTGGAACCATTTGGCAACTTAACAACATGGAGTAACGTAAATTTTGAGAGAGAGAGAGAGAGAGAGAGAGAGAGAGAGAGAGAGAGAGAGAGAGAGAGAGAGAGAGAGAGAGAGAGAGAGAGAGAGAGAGAGAGACAGTAGTGTTTGTAATGTCATAATCACTAAGAATAAGAAAATAATATGTATAAAATAATGATAATGACAATAAGAATGAGAACGAGGAGGTGAAGGAGGAGGAGGAGGAGGAGGAGGAGGAGGAGGAGAGAAAAAGGAGAAAGAAAGGAGGAGATAAAATAAAAAAAAACATAGAAAGAGGAAGATGTTGAATACGAAAACTTAATTAAAAAAAAATAATAAAAGAATCGAGAAAAAAAAGAGTGAGAAAAAAAATAGCAACAAGATACAAGGCAAGAAAGTTACGTTCTCAGGAGAAAGGAAAGAGAAGGAAACAAAGTGATTGAGCGAGCGAGCGAGAGGAAGGAGGAGGGAGGGGAAGGGAGGGGAAGGGAGGGAAGGGAAGGAAGAACTGCATGGTCGCGAAGGGTATATGCATATGAGGGGAGGGGGTGAAGGGAGGGAGAGGAGGAAGGAGGGACGAGGAGGAGGGACGAGGAGGAGGAGGACGAGGAAGGGAAAGGGAAGCAAAAGGCGACAGGGCGGAACATGTCACAATTTCACGGCTCGAGTGACAAAGTGAGGGAGGCGTCTCTCTCTCTCTCTCTCTCTCTCTCTCTCTCTCTCTCTCTCTCTCTCTCTCTCTCTCTCTCTCTCTCTCTCTCTCTCTCAAAAACCTGATATTACTGATAAGAAAATGTTTAGATATTTTTATAGTGTCAGAATAAGAATGTTAAGATTAAAACGTCATATTAAAAAAAAAGTGGAAAGGATTTACGTATAACAAGAAAATATGTTCTCAAAAAAAGCTGGAAATATATACGATACAGTTCTAGAGGACAAAGGATCTATAATTGAGGGGAAAAAAATACTCAAGGAATATAAAAACACAACATAACATATATAACAAAAATATAAAAAAAACTGCCTCTTTACGTGTTAAAATCTCAAGACACCAAACGAAGAGGCAAATAAATAAATAAATAAATAAATAAACATGGAAATAAATCCAAGTATAAACACAAGAACAAGAAGAAAACACATTTATCATTACAAAAAAAAGTAAAACAGACAAACAGAAAAAGAAAAAAACTAAGATATTAACGAAAACATTAATTGTGTGTGTATATATGTATGTGTGTGTGTGTGTGTGTGTGTGTGTGTGGAGGCGCAGGTGGGCCAGAACGCGGAGAGGTGACACATTACACCCTGACGGACGGGTCTTGAGCCTCTGGGATTAATATTATTGATACGCGAGTGAGTTGTCCGCAGCGAGAGCAAGTGGAGAGAGAGTGACGTTAGGGAACATTTGTAAAGATCTGAGAGAGTAGGAAGGTAGGTATCCCATGTGATCCTGGAATTAGTACTGTATGATCACTGCTGAGAGAGAGAGAGAGAGAGAGAGAGAGAGAGAGAGAGAGAGAGAGAGAGAGAGAGAGAGAGAGAGAGAGAGAGAGAGAGAGAGAGAGAGAGAGAGAGTATTGCCATTCGCTAACTTTATGGGTTCACTGCAGCCATCATCGTATTCAGTGGTAGAGTGAAAAGCGTGTGTGAAAGTAGCCCCCACGCCTATCACCCCGCTGGCCCGTGACACTAACGCGGCCCGACACATTATCATTAGTAGTTTGCACCGCCAAGCTTTATAGACTCGTGTGTAATTTTACGCATGTAGATATAAACAATAA
>JAPQNM010000003.1:848042-850542 GCA_029783475.1 Metacarcinus magister | reverse complement strand
CGTTACAAGAACCTAACTGAACCATGACAAAAATAACACTGCGCCATGCTCCCCTTTCCTCCTCCACCCACCCTGGAAAGCACTATAAAACTTCCTAACCGTAACAGGTGCCAATAAATTTCACGCGAGTGCCACCGTCGATGCCTGGTGCCAGTGCCTGCGTCTAAAACCCCCACCAGTGCCACCACTCACACGGGCGCTGAGGGAAGGAGAGAGAAAGAGAGAAGGCACGCAAATGATAGTTATATGTTGTGGTGTACTAGCTTACTACAGCGGTGCCATTCTTTGCAACACCAACACCACTACCAACACCAATACCAACACCACCAACACCACAACTTAATCTTAGCACTACTGTTAACGGAAATGGCGTCACCCCGATACGCTTCCAGAAACGTTACGCCATTAAAGGATGTGTGAGGTGAGGCATGTGCAAGTGTGAAAGGGCAAGTGTGAAAGGGGAAGTGTGTGTGTGTGCATTCCTTCACGTACACACACACGCACATATGTATCTCCATCCTTAGAAAGACACGTTTTAAGGCGTGATACGAGTATTAGTAACAGTAATTGACGGTAATAAACAGTAATAGACAGTAATACAGATGAACATAAAATAGAGTGTACTGATGAACGAGGGAAAGACTTATTAAGCTTGTTTGTGGATATATACACAATATGGAGGTGTAAACAACGTGGGAAAGGTGTACATAACGTTGGAAAAGTGTACATCATCATCATCATCATCATTATTATTATTTTACTGAAGGATATTTTTTTTTCTCTCTCCTCTATTCCTCAACTAAGGTGCAGAGAGCAACATTCATTTGTTTATATTCTCGAGAAGCTTAACGATTTCACTTGACTTAAAATATTCTGAAAAGACAACATTGAAAACCTTAATACAAAGAGGATGAAGATCTGAGTCTGCCCTTGAGCATAGAAAATGGAGTTTACGTCTTGATCTTGATTCCTTTGTTTGTGATCATTCTATATTCTCATTCAACATCGTTTATTCAAGATTACCATTTACCATCATTTCCTTCATCTACGTTACTGTTTCCTGGTATTCATTCATTCATTCATTCATCCATTCAACATTACCATAAACACACACATACAAACATACTACGGTGCTCTTACGCAAACCATTATACATTGTCACTATTTTTATCAGAATCTACACCGTGACATAACCTGAATCTATGTGAAACTTCTCTACAATCTTACATTCTAAACCTGAAACTAGCGGTATTTCATGCAATAAACAAAACAGCATCAAATATCATATACTGTTGTTTCCTTCCTTCATCTATTCTTCCCTCTCCCTCCCTCCCTCAATCCCTCCCTCTGTTTCTCTTTTTATTCTTGTCTCCCCCACCACTCCCCTCCACTCCCTACCACCTTTGCCCTACCCTCTACTACCCCTTGTTTCTGCTCCCTCTACCTTCATCAGCATTAATAGTTGGTCCGGAAAGTGGGTGACTCGTGAGTGTTCGAACTTGTGACACATCAACTCATACAGTGAAGCTTCTGGGATTGCATGAGGGATGAGGGAAAATATAGTTATCTTTATATTGTTTCCTTATTATATATTTATTTTATTTTATTTCCTTCCTATCCTAGTACTGTATCTCAATTATTGTTTGTTTGCATCAAGTTTTCTTATTTTTATCTTGACTTGCTTTGCTAATTCCGTCTGATTTAGTTTCTTCTTCTTCTTCTCTCAGTTTTATCATTATGTCTTTGTTTCTACCATTCGTCTGTATGCTTGTCTGTGTGTTATGTTTTTTCTCTCTCTCTCTCTCTCTCTCTCTCTCTCTCTCTCTCTCTCTCTCTCTCTCTCTCTCTCTCTCTCTCTCTCTCTCTCTCTCTCTCTCTCTCTCTCTCTCTCTCCCTCGCTCGCTGGCTCTCTGTTACGAGGTGAAGTTGAGTGCTTCTATAACATATAAAGCTTAATTTAATTTCTAATTATTTCATAAAGTAGGAAGGCACACATGCAGGTGGACATAATTTGCAAGAGATTTGGCCGGTGACAGTAAAGTGGCGTTTTGCAGTAATTGTTTTCTGCATTGTTTATCAGCTAACATAACATAACATAACTTAACGTAACCTAACATAACGCCCCGACTTGGCTGCTCTAATTTCTGAAGCGGGCTGCCGACTGTGTATGTATAAAAAATAGAAGACCTAATATGCTATGTGTAATATTATATGTATGTATATTTTTTTATGTATGTATATGTATAATGCAGCGGCGTGAAGTACATGGAATTCTTGTTATATATCGATTTACACTTGCATATCCTGTACTCAAATCTGTTTCTTTATTCATTCATATACAAATATCCTAGTCTCTCTCTCTCTCTCTCTCTCTCTCTCTCTCTCTCTCCTCTCTCTCTCTCTCTCTCTCTCTCTCTCTCTCTCTCTCTCTCTCTCTCTCTCTCTCTCTCTCTCCCTAAACCCATCTTTCACCCCTTCCGAAAAATAGAAAAAAAAAACC
>JAPQNM010000003.1:830542-835542 GCA_029783475.1 Metacarcinus magister | reverse complement strand
ATCACTAACTGGCGGGGTCGCACAAGGTATAATTTCTGGCCTCATAATTTAGTTTTCATAATTTCCGGTGCGGTGTAATGGCATGGATCGCCTCGCTTCTTTCCCGCTTTATTTACCTGCCGGCGGCGTGGGTGAGGTTTGCCCCGCGGGAGGAGGAGGAGGGGGATGGGGAGGAGAACATGGATCTCCCGTCTCCATCGAGGTAATGTTTCGGTCTTATCACGCGGAACATGAACAGAGGGCGAGGTTAGGGAAGCACAGTGAGTTCTGGTGTGGTGGTGTGGTGGTGTGGTGTGTGGTGTGTGTGCAGCAGCAGCGACTGGCTCAATCTCTGCCGTGTTTGTAAGGTAATGTTTGTGGTGGTGGTGGTGGTGTTTGTGGTAGTGGTGGTAAGGGATATGCATGGATGGGTGGGTGGAGGAGGTGAGGTGGTGGCCTGGGGTGGAGTGGAGCGTCAGGGAAGTGGCTAATGCCTCCACGAATTACTGGCTATTGCAAATTGGTAATTGTCGTGTTGGTGGCGGCAAGACCCACGGTGGTAATGTCGCGTCGCGGTAATGAATAGACCCCGGCGGTAGTAACTCAAGCGGAGGGTTAGCGGCGCGCACACCCTGTCCGCCCCGTGCATGGTGAGCCCCGCGGCGAGAGGAAAGAGGCGGCCCCGAGGGTATAGAGACGAGTAGAATGCAGCCCTGCGGGTACAGATAAGACAGAAGGCAGCCCAGCGGGTGGAGAGAGAGAGAGAAAAAAAAAGAGAGGGGGAGAGGGGACAGGAGGTAGGTCTGCGGTGGAAAGTGTACAGGAAAGGGAGTTACATGCCCGGGACAAAGCGATAGTGAGAGAAGCAGTGACAACCGGCCCTCCGTCATGCAGGCTGTTTCTCTGGTAGTATTGCACGGGGAAAACAGGGAGGGTTGACGTGTGTATTGTGCGGACTCAACCTGTCGGCACAGCACCACCAACCACCTGCTCAGCGACACACAAAGCAAATGTCTTGTATCTGTGAAGAGGTAAACAATAGGAGGTGAATCCTGCCCAGGACACAACGGAGTGTTCCCCTCACAGAGCTTCGGCCACGATGCCACGAGCTGTAAATTTTAATACCTGCACTTGACGTGGCCCATAAAAGTCGGGAATGCTAAGTAGGGAGACTCGCGGGTGAATAACAAGCGCAGCGCCGCCTCGGGAATCAAGACGGATGGCTGAGCGGGGGGAGCAGCTTGTCCGGGGTGGAGGAGGCGGCCGTAAAGTGGCGTTTCCCCAGCTATTGTTTCCCCGTAAGACACAAGACGGCCGGAGACGACGGCAATGAAGCTTTATGGCGCTATACTTGTGAAGGTGGGAGACGCTAAAGTCCGCCAGAGTCCAGCTTATGGAAATATATGACGACCGGAGTGCCGCTGTGCGCCAGGTGGCTCAGTCATCACACACACACGCGCGCACCAACTACCACCTCTCCCCTCCCCTCCCCCCCCTCTCTCCTCACTGCCTCCGCCGCCAATGCCTCCGCCGCTGCTGCGAGGTGACGCCGGCTGCCGTGTCCTTCCTCCGGGGACATCAATCCCTCTCGAGATGACGTTCTTCCAGAATAATGGAGATAAAAGTCTACCCTAATGAAGGTTTATGGTGGTGGCCGCGGCGGGTCCGGCGGGCAGGTCCTCGCCGCGCTCCGTATATAATCAGCCGAATTTAGCCATTTCAGGGCATAACGGTCATATTACTGTTGGCATATCCAGAATATATTTACTGCCGGGTGTCGCCGTGACGGGCGTTAGATCAGGGATTCCAAGTCACATCTAAATATAATCCGTTTGAGGCCAAGCCGCCCGCCGCCCGCCACCAACACCGCCGCTCCACTTTTCATAAGCTTAAAACGACAGAAAATGAATAAAACACGACTTTTAGCTCAGGAAATCCTCCAGGTGGGTTGGAGGGGTGTGCCAGGTGGTGTGGGGCGCGGCACGCCACCCGAGGCCCGCTGGGGCGCGCCGCTGCACCTCGCTACATAATGCAAGGCGGCGCGGCCCAAGCCTCGCCGGAGGACACTTGACATGCAGAAGACCCGCTGTCAGGGGCTCACCGCGCCCCGCCAAATAAACATGATAAAGCATCTCATTTTCTTGTTGAGTCGAGCTCGTGGGTTTTGTGGAGGAAGGAGGAAAAAGGACGGCAGGTGAAACACAGCACCTTTGATCCGTGGAGAGGGCCGTGTCCCGTCCCTAGCTGCTCGTCACGCACACACACACGCACACGCACACACACATACAAACACACACATGCACACGCACACACACACAGACACACAAACACACACAAAAGTCTTTTTTATCTTTTTACTCTTTACTTTCTCACTCTGTGGTGCTGGAAGCATTTACATTTTAAATTAATTTCCACCCTCGATTACAAAAGGTAAAAAAAAAAAACTTTCAACCCGGTGTCAAATTAATCCAATTCAGAGTTGGACCGTCGACAGCCGCGGTGCTTCAAGTTGCTGAGGGAAGGGAAGGGAAGGGTCGCCCGCCACTCCGTCGAGACTTGCATCAAATCAACCTGAGCTGCCGAAGAAACGACTCCATGTGTCTCACTGGATATTTCTTTTTTGCTCTTTCTGTTTTTTTTTTTTACTCTAACTTGAGAATCCTAGCCTCTCCTCTTTCTTCCTACTACTTCTGATTCTCCTCCTCCACCTCCCTCCATCCCTCCTCCTGGCCTCTCCTCCTCCTCCTCCTCCTCCTCCTCTCCACACCACCACTGCCTCACGTTCTGCAGAAGCCAGCGTGGAGGTAATCCAATGATTCCCCCTCGGCCAATACCGCCCCATCTGTCATCAGTTTACGGCGCAATATCATATAAACATGACAAAATATCACAAAAAATCTCCCGCGGAAATACCCCCTTCGGATTTTTTCTATATATATACACGAAATCCAGACAGACATACACTAGAAAAAAAAACCCACACACACACACACACGCACACACACACACACACACACGAAGCCGACCCCCGCAGCAGCAAAATAATCAAATCACAAGCTCTTCCCCATCACTATCACATCTGCCATTGGTCGTCTCCGTTACGACACTCCACGAGCCTGACTTGGCCAATAGGCAAGCGAGCAGCTGGGCCAACGAGGGGAGCAATCACGGGGCCAATTGTGTCATCACCCGGGGTCACTAGGGGGGGAGGGGGTAGGGGGAGGAAAGAGAAAGAGAAAGAGAAAGAGAGAGAGAGAGAGAGAGAGAGAGAGAGAGAGAGAGAGAGAGAGAGAGAGAGAGAGAGGTGAGACAGCGGTAGTGCCAACCCTCTATAATTGTGTTCTGTTGGGGCGATGTAAAATGCTTTGGGGGGGAGGGGAAGGGAGGGAGGGAGAGAAGAGAAAGGGGGAAGGGAGGAATATTTTTTTGGGGGGTGTTCATATCTGTTATGGTGTTACTGGGGGAGCGGTGACCCCCTGTTGATGGTGGTGCCTGGAAGAGGGGGGGGGGTGAATGGGTACAAGGGGGGGGGAGGGGGGGGAGGGGACGGTATGGTTGCACGCTGTTGCCACATTTAGGTTTCATTGCGCTTTTATTCCTTGCTGTGTGGTGTATTAGCGTGGTAAGGGGGGGGAGGGGGGGTAAAGGGAGGAAGGGAGGGAGGGAGGGAAAGAGAGGAGGAGGAGGAGGAGGAGGAGGAGGAGGAAGAGGAGGATAACAAGATCGAGGAAAGAGATTGTAGTGTTGAGTGAATATTATGTATGCATATCTTGCTTAAAAACATACACACACACACACACACACACACACACACACACACACACACACACACACACATACATACATAAATTGAGGTAATTAAATTCAAGGCTGAAGAAGTGTGCTAATGTGATGATGTTTTATGTGTGTGTGTGTGTGTGTGTGTGTGTGTGTGTGTGTGTGTGTGTGTGTGTGTGTGTCCGCACGTCACCACCACCAACATGAGTTCACTCGAAGACATAACATGAAAAAAATAAATGGAAAAAGACGGCGGAGTAAAATACCATTAAGAAAAAACGAGAAAAAAAAAGGTGACATGCAGCTTTTAAATCTAATGGTAAAAATCTGTAGAAATTTTCAGGTTATTTTTTATTAACTCTTTCTTTCGTTTTTTTTTCTCGTTTTTTCATAAGGGGATGACGGAGAGGGGAAGGGAAGGGGAGGGGAATGGGTGGAGGAAGGGGAAGGGAGGGGGAGAGAAGGGAAGGGGAAGGGAGGGAAGGGGTATAGGATGTTATTTGGATAAACTCAAAAAAATTACGCTTCCGTTTTTGAAAAGTATCCTGGATTTTTCTATTTCTTTTTTTTTGTATCCCTTTTTTATGCATGAGGTTAAACACACACACACACACACACACACACACACACACACACACACACACACACACACACACACACACACACACACTGAAGCTAAGTTAGTATTTATTAAGTTCAAGGCTAAAGAAATGTACTAATGTGTGTGTGTGTGTGTGTGTGTGTGTGTGTGTGTGTGTGTGTGTGTGTGTGTGTGTGTGTGTCTAGTAGTATGAGCCAACTTGAAGACATCACATGAATAGAAAAGTAAATAACACCCCTTGCCTCACCCATCCCCCCCTCCAAAAAAAAAAAAGTGACATGCAACTTTATTTATTAATTTATTTCTTTAGACTTTTTTTTCCTGTTTTATTTTTTATTAACACTATTTATTGATTGATTCATCTATCTATTTATTTGTTTTATTTATTTATTTAGATGGAAGATAGACGGAAAAAAGAGGGGAAGAAAGAAGGGAAGGAAGAGGAGGAGGAGGAGGAGGAGGAGGAGGAGGAGGAGGAGGAGGAGGAGTATGTACTTTAGATGCATTCAAATTAAGCCTCGTATTCTAAAAAGTGCCCAGGAGTTTTTTTCCTCATTTTTCCCATTTTTTCCCCATTTTTTCCCTTTCCCCTTTCTACATGAGGATATTTTTAAGCACCATTTGCCATTACACAGATCAAGTT
>JAPQNM010000003.1:823042-828042 GCA_029783475.1 Metacarcinus magister | reverse complement strand
CTAATCCCTTGACGGGGTTGCACTAATGAGCTACGTAGGCTGGTACCTCCTCCTCCTCCTCCTCCTCCTTCCACTCCCTCTCCTACTCCTACTCCTGTCTTACCTTACCCTTCCCAGACACCACCCAGCACATGCCTACGTCACCTCCTTCTCCTTCTTCTTCTCCTCCTTCTTCTCTTTCTCCTCCTCCTTCTTCTTCTAGGGAACTGCGACCTTACTCCACAGACTTTCATAGACACTACCATCACTACTACTACTACTACCACTACCATCTATCACACAGTCTTCTTCTACTCCCTACCGCCTTCTCCCTTCATCTACATTGCCTCCCCTTGTCCTGCCTCCCTCTCGCTCCCCAACGCACACGGTGGCAGAAGGGGAGAAGAAGGGGAGGAGGAGGAAGGCACATCAGCGCCGTGTTTACCCTGACGCGCTCGACCTCGATCATTACGGGAGATTAAGGAAAACACATAAACTAAAGTGACGCTAATTGTGGCCCGGTGTCTTGTAATTTCGCGATTAAAACCGAAGATTATATACTGCCTGTCGGTAGCGAGAGCGAGAGAGAGAGAGAGAGAGAGAGAGAGAGAGAGAGAGAGAGAGAGAGAGAGAGAGAGAGAGAGAGAGAGAGAGAGGGAGAGAATTACAAAATAAATTATTTCCTGGCTTTCTATTTTTGCAAACCATTTGTGTCTATCTTCAATTCTTCACTTGTTTCACTGTTCTTTTTTATTCTCTCTCTCTCTCTCTCTCTCTCTCTCTCTCTCTCCTCTCTCTCTCTCTCTCTCTCTCTCTCTCTCTCTCTCTCTCTCTAATCGATGGCACTTCGTTAACAAGAGAGAGGACATAAAAGTGAAAGTTTAACCTTTCATTTAAGTCCATTTCAGTAGCTCAGTTTTCATTGTTTTATTTCTTCATTACTTTTTTTTTATATATACCTCCTCCTCTTCCTCCTCCTCCTTCTTCTTTTCGTATTCCTTCTCCTCCTCCTTTTCGCTTTCCTTATTTAACTCTCTCATTCCTGACTCTTCACTCCTTTTAATTATTATCCTGTTCCTACAATTTCTTCATCTCTTACTTTTTATCTTACTTATTTATTTATTCTCTTCAACCATCACTGTATTTTATTTATTTATTTTTTTTATTTCCATGTCACGTAATATATTCTTTTCGCATATTCTAATTATCACTTTTTTGTTGTTGTTAATTCCTACTTACACTTCCTCAACATTAATTTTTTAAACACTATATCACTTTCCTTGAATTTATCCATACATATATACATACATACATACATACATACCCTCATTCTGCATTCTATCTTTAATCATTCAAAACTCCCCTAAGGATCACTCACTCACTCACTCACTCACTAACTCACTCTTTCTACCTTACCTTCTTATTTCTTCAACTCTAACGTAAATATTTCTCACTCTCTACCTCTCTCTTATGCTCTCATTCCTTTAACTCTAACATATACCTCTATTACACTCTCACTCTCTCTTTGGGTCTCATTTCCTCAACCCCAGCTCTCGTTCTTCTCTCCCTCATCCCGCCGTTCGCCACCTTCGTAATCATGTCAATACCCCGCGTCGCTTCGGTCCAACACATGAATATGCAAGTGAAGCAGCATCACGCAATAAGGTGACGCCGCTTCGAGGACCGGCTGGAGTTGAAATTGCTCCGCCACCCAACACTTTCTACGACATTGTGTTCCCCCCGATGAGAGCAGAATTTAATGGTGTATGCTTGTGTGTGTGGGTGGGTATGGGGGGGTGTTGCTGTATGTGTATGGTGGGTGTGTGTGTGGGGATGGGGGGTTGTGTGTGTGTGTGTGTGTGTGTGTGTGTGTGTGTGTGTGTGTGTGTGTGTGTGTGTGTGTGTGTGTGTGTGTGTGTGTGTGGATGAATAGAAATAAATGAGATGTATACACGTACATATATAAACATAATCAATCAATAAAATAATTCATGGGCTTTTTTCAGAGCTATGTATACAAACAAACTAACTAACTAACTTCTTTCCATTCTCCAATTATAAGACATCATAAAAAATAATCAATAAATAATCAAACTATACTATACAACATTGAGATTAACTTCATATTTCATCAACACTTGTCAAAATAATTCCACACAACACTATATATTTTTTCTCTCTCACTAACGTTGAGTTGAATTTAGGGTCGAAAAAAAAAAATCTTAATCCTAACCTTAACCTAACCTAACCTAACCTAACCTAACCTAACATAACCTAACCTAACCTAACCTAACCTTACCTAACCTAACCTATTAAGCCACCACCACCTACCTGGCCATCATGACGTCACTAATTAATTGGGTACACCTGGTCATCCCTTCTTCCTCACACCTGTCATCAAGGGCAGGTAATCCCCCACACAACATCGCCTCCCTCTACCAATTAGCCGGTAATCCTATTTTTTACAACCCATTTCCCAATTGGCTTCCATCCTCCCCCGACCCGACCCAACCCAGTTACATAAATATTCGCATAAAGGAGGAAAAGGCTAAGACCATAACCCAATTTTAGAAGAATACAAGGGAGAGAGAATAGAGAGATAGTTAATGCGAGATTGAAAGTGAGATAGCTATTATCTCTTTTTTTACTACGTCTTTTGAGGTGGGGAAAAAGGAAGGAAGGAAGGAAGGAAGGAAAGGAGAAAGGGAAGAGGAGAGGAAGAAGAAAGGAAGGAGGTGTGTACGTGTGTATGGGAGGGGGCGGAGGTTTGCAGTCTCTCTCTCTCTCTCTCTCTCTCTCTCTCTCTCTCTCTCTCTCTCTCTCTCTCTCTCCTCTCTCTCTCTCTCTCTCTTAACAACCAAGTAATTCTTTAACAACGATGAAGGGAAAGGAGGAGAAGAGATGGAGGGAGAGAGGGGAAAAAGAGGGAAGGGAGGGGGGAGGGGGGATGAGAGAGAGAGAGAGAGAGAGAGAGAGAGAGAGAGAGAGAGAGAGAGAGAGAGAGAGAGAAGGAGGGAAAGCTAATCCTTGCCTTGATTGGCCACTTTATTACTGCCGGCACCCAGATGCTGAGAAAGACCCCCCCCTTACCTCCCCTCCTCCCCCTCTTCCTCCCCCTCCTCCCCCTCCTCCCCCTTACTCTCCCTCCCTTCCCTTAGTCTTCCCTCCCCTTTCCACCCTGTTTAATGGCGTGCTGAAATTAATGGTGGAGCTCCCTGTGACGGTGTTGGTGGTGGTGGTGGTGGTGGTGGTGGTGGTGGTGGTGGTGGTGGCGGCAAAATGGATGCACTGTCTACACGATTTTCTTAGGTACCCAGGATCGAGCCCCGTCTCATATTATTCATACATATATACATACATACATACACGTGGTTTTCTATACAGTGTGGAGTGGGTTAAGGTGGTGTAGTTAGTGGTGGTGTTATAGGTGGTGTTGTAGTGGTTTTGTGATGGGTGTGTGTGTGTGTAGTGGACAGGTTTGCTAGCGTGAATGTTTTTTTTTCTATCTCGAGAAATTTTGGTGTTTTTGTGTCATCTAACTTTGCATTCTAATCAATAAATGTGTAACTAAGTATATATATATATATATAAAGTGATTATGGACTAAATATATGTATAGTCAAGTGTAACTAACTTATTAACTACGAAACAAAGTCACTAAGATATGTATACATTCAATCAAGTATTTGACTAACCATTCCACTAACTAAGAATTTAATATACTAAGTAACTGACTAAAAAAGTAAAATAACTACATAAACGAGTTATTAAAAAAAAACATCTAATTAACTAACAAACGTAACTAAATAACCTATTCAAACAGTGAACTAATTAAAAAACAATGAAATAAATAAATAAATAAAATAAAATAAATTAATGATAGCAAACTAACTTATCAAACTAAATCATGCAATAAGAGTAACCAGTATAACCTGCACGAGACTCGCCATGTTGTTCCCTGCAGTGCGTGTCTTTTCTGAAGGCCACGAGCGTCTAATTCACGGCTTCAGAGTAACACGCTAGAGAGTAACAGTCTTAGACACGCGTTGATGTGGTGTGGCTGGCTGTCTGTCGGGTGCATGCAGTGTGTCAAGGCCTTCAGCTCACCCACCCACCCAACAAAACAAGAACAAGAGCAAGATCAAAAACGAAAACGAAAACGCACGACGACGACAAGGAAGAAGGAGGAGGAGGAAGAGGACAAGGAGGAGGAGGAGGAGAAGAAGAGCCGCCCTTCCTTCCTCCCAGTCGTAAACAGGAGCCCCGTCAAGTCTGCGCCAAATCTCCACGTTGCAGTAGTTTTGCAGGACAATTAGGTCTAACAAGGGGCCAGTCGCTCGTTATTCCGAGGCTCAGACCGGATTTACCTAACTCTCTAATGACCCTTACAGCGACGACCTCCCTTCCAGTCTCTCTTCCTTCCCTCCTTCTCTCTCCTCCTCCTCCTCCTCCTCCTCCTCCTCCTCCTCCTCCTCCTCCTGGAAGCTGCCGGGCTGACGAGAGCTGTTACGACCTGATGGAGGATTTTGTTTAAGACCCCGACTGCCTTTCTCTCTCTCTCTCTCTCTCTCTCTCTCTCTCTCTCTCTCCTCTCTCTCTCTCTCTCTCTCTCTCTCTCTCTCTCTCTCTTCTCTCTCTCACACACACTATAATGGAGGTACTATGGGAAGATATTGGAAGAATGGTACTGTGTGGGAGAGGTACTGTGTTGGGGAGGTACTGTGTGTGGGAGGTACTAGGGGAAAGTACTGTGGGAGGATGTACTGTCGAGGGAGGGTACTGTGCACGGGAGGAAGTTACTGAGAAGGAAGTACTGTAGGTTAGATACTGGACAGGAGGCGTGTGCGTGTGTATGTGTATGCATATGTGTATGTGTGTGTTAAAACTACAGCTACATGCATACATTATACTTACAATCAACCTTCACACTGGGAGAAACATCACGAGAGAGAGACAAGGAGGGAAGGAGGGAAAGGGAGACAGGGAAGCAGGGAGGCAGGGAGGCAGGAGGGGGTACTGAG
>JAPQNM010000003.1:810542-813042 GCA_029783475.1 Metacarcinus magister | reverse complement strand
GAGGGATGGAGAGACAAAGAGGGAGGAAAGAGGAGGAGAAGGAGGAGGAGGAGGAGGAGGAGGAGGAGGAGGAGGAGGAGGAGGAGGAGGAGGAGGAGGAGTGTCAGGGAGCAGAAAGGTCACTCACAAACAAATTAGAGTCGAGTTAACGTTCTCCAGAATGTGTGCGAGGCTCCGGGATTCTGTTAAAAAGGATTCTCTTTAATCCTACACAAGGTAACCACCACCACCACCACCACAGTCATCATCATCATCAGCTTCTTACTACTACTTTGAAGCGACATGAGGCAGAGCAGGAGAAGGAGGAGAATGAGGAGGAGGAAGTGGAGAAGGAGAAGGGTAGAAGAAGAGACAGGGTGAGGCGAGTTAATCCTTAGTGTATATGACGGGCGATGGCAGTGTCCCGCAGCCATTGATAGAGACGCATAAACCAATAAAACGCCAGTAAAACAAGGTAAGAACTGGTTTAAGGAGACGGGGACAAAAACACCACACAAAATAAGCGTTCCTCGGGCCGTAAAAACCTTAGAATCGTGCGTCGTGGGGGCGAACATCACCTCCTGGAAACCCTATTGGACCACCGACAATTACACCGAAACAATGGCACTATCACCGCTATTATAAACCTTTGCTGGACTCCGGGGCGCGACTGTTAGTAGTTTGTAATAGATTTTTATGCGAGTGTAAGTCGCTGTCGGGAGAACGGACGCTGATTTGGGGATGAGAACCACGAGGAGTGAGTCGAGGAGTGAGGCGAAGAGGAGTAGGAGGAGGAAGAGAAGGAATTTGCAACACGTAAGAAGATGAAGATTAGATTCTAACAAGGAGAATGACAAAGGCGAGGAGGAGGAGGAGGAGGAGGAGGAGGAAGAGAAGGAACATGCAACACGAAAACGACAAAGAGAAGGAGGATGCAACTAGAAGAACGACAACACTCTCAAGACGCAACGAAATAACCCCAGGGAAAAAGGGAGACAAAACACTCCTCTTCTTCCTCCTCCTCTTCCTCCTCTTCCTCCGAGTAAATCGACACCAACACTACCTGACGTCACTGTAAGATAAATGTGACGCCATGCTGGACTGTATCAGCCCATCTTGCGAACTCTTGCCTTTTAATCCTGATGAACTGCTAATAAAATGCAAAGGAACTCTATGGCCTTCAGTTTCACCGCGTCGCCCGGTTCCTCGAGGGAGCGATAGCATTCATTACCTGAACACTACCTTCTGCACCCTCCCACATTAGCCCCGAGGTGTGTTAAGGGTTTTCAGCTGTTCTTCCCTTATTGTTTCGTGTGTGTGTGTGTGTGTGTGTGTGTGTGTGTGTGTGTGTGTGTGTGTGTGTGTGTGTGTGTGTGTGTGTGTGTGTGTGTATTGTGTGTGTCTTGTTGTCTTGTTCACGTCATGTCTTATGTCGGCATCTGTCTTTCTTTTTGTCTCTCCCTGGGAAGTGGCCTTTGTGTGTGTGTGTGTGTGTGTGTGTGTGTGTGTGTGTGTGTGTGTGTGTGTGTGTGTGTGTGTGTGTGTGTGTGTGTGCAAAATGCTATGTTAATACCTATACACTGAACATACCTCCTCCTCTTCCTCCTTCTCTTCCTCCTCCTCCTCCTCCTCCTCTTCTTTTTACGCTGAACAAAAACGAAAAGTAACGATTAACGCCATTACATCTTCACCTTTTCCACCTCAAATACACACATCTGCTTACTCCTCTTCTTCCTCCTCCTCTTTCTCTCCTCCTCCTCCTACTGTTACCAATGCTTCCGTCCTTCCCTTCCCTTCCGTCTAAGAGGAAAGACTAAGGGAGGAGGCGATCTGAAGTGCATTCCTTGTATCTTAATGCAGTAAGTCCTCTCACTCCCCTTGCTACCCTTCTGTTCTTATCCTCCTCCTCCTCCTCCTCCTCCTCCTGACAGGGCGAGGAGGGTGGCGGGTCGTTAAGGTGCAATTGCCCTTCGATATATCCTGTTGTTGCTTCCCTAGTGATCTTACGACTCTAAGGGGAGCGAGAGAGAGAGAGAGAGAGAGAGAGAGAGAGAGAGAGAGAGAGAGAGAGAGAGAGAGAGAGAGAGAGAGAGAGAGAGGAGTATGTATGTGTGTGTGTGTGTGTGTGTATATAACATCTTAATTCGTCAACCTTTCTACCCTTCCCCTCTATTCCTATGGCCAGTAAAGGAAGGCAGGAAGGAGTGAATGAGGGCAAGAGATACAAGACAAAACGTGTGTGTGTGTGTGTGTGTGTGTGTGTGTGTGTGTGTGTGTGTGTGTGTGTGTGTGTGTGTGTGTGTGTTATTACGTCTATCATACCTTCCTAACTGCCACTCACCTCACACTCCTCCTTCCTCACTCCCTTTCTCCTAATTACAAGTGGAGTAGGAGGAGGGGGAGGTGGAAGTAGAGAAGCTACCTAACCTAACCTAACCTAACCTAACCTAACCTAACCTCCCTTTCCAATATAATAATTACCCTTAGCTACTCGCCACCAAGACCTCAGAGTGTTCCCAGG
>JAPQNM010000003.1:788042-805542 GCA_029783475.1 Metacarcinus magister | reverse complement strand
ATCCTTCCATCCTTCCTCTATCATCGCTCACAGCACATCATCTCCCGAGCCTCATCTCCTAAACATTGACATCGTGTAGCGCGATTTCACTCTCTTCTCCTTATGCACGAGGCGTTACTTTACGAGGCCGTCTGGCGGTGCAACGACGTGGTTAGACGTACGCAAACTGCCTTCCAGCCATCCCCTCCCGGCGCAAACTACCGTGTTCGCCTCACAGCCACGGCAGCTCTTTTTATATGACGAGCTCGTATCAGATGCTAATTCGTCTCAGTGCAGGAGGCGGAGGCGGGGAGGCGGGGAGGATGGTAGTGTAAAGTAGTAGTGGTGATGATGGTGGTGGTGATGGATGGTGGTGATGGTGGTGTGTTTTGTGGTGAGGATGTGAGGTAGGGAAGGTGAGTGATGATGGTGACAATACACACGCACACATACACACACGCACACGCACACACACACACACACACACAAACACACACAAACAGAGAAAAGACAAAAATAACATAACGAATATAAGGAATACTATGAAGAAAGAAAAGATGAAATAGTAATGAAAAAAAAACAGAGATAGAGATAGAGAAAGAGAAGAGAAAGAAAGAAAGGGGAAAGAAAAGAATGAAGAAGAGTAAAAAGGAAAAGAGAAAAAAAGAGAAAATGAAAAGGAGCACCACGAAGGAAGATAGACAGAAGGGAACAAGAGGGACAGAGAGAGAGAGAGAGAGGAAGAGAGGGAGCGAAGGATGGAGGGAGGGAGGGAGGAAGAGAAGGAGGGAAGATATTGTAGCGGTTGGAGAAAGCGGGTGGGAGTGCGGGAGGGAGAGACAAGGAGAGACAAGGAGGGAGGGAGGGGAGGGAGGGAGGCAAGGAGTAAGGGGAGGAGAGGAGGCAAGGAGTGAGGGGAGAGGAGACGCTTAAAGACCACGATCTCCCCTCAGCTTGAGTTACGAGCCCTCATTACCTTCCTCACGTTGCCTAGAGATGAGGGGACGAAACCCAGGTGAGAGAGAGAGAGAGAGAGAGAGAGAGAGAGAGAGAGAGAGAGAGAGAGAGAGAGAGAGAGAGAGAGAGAGAGAGAGAGAGAGAGTCTTTTGGGTAAGAAGTTCAGGCTGATGGTGTCCGTAGGGAAGGAGGGAAGGATAGAGGGAGGGAGAGAGAATGAGGGAGGGAGAGGAAGGGGAGAGGAGGAATGAGACACAGGATGGAGGAAAAAAGGGATGGAGGAAAATATGTTCTCTTAGCTATGTGTGTGTGTGTGTGAGAGAGAGAGAGAGAGAGAGAGAGAGAGAGAGAGAGAGAGAGAGAGAGAGAGAGAGAGAGAGAGAGAGAGAGAAAGGTGGATAAACAGCAAGACCCGTCAATAAAAAAAAGATAACGAAAAGGAAACAGTTATCAAGAAAAAAGATCAAGAATGATTAACTAAAATTAATGAAAATAATAACAATAATAATAACAAAAATTACTATTATTATTTTTATCATTATTGTTATTATTATTATCATCATTATTATTATTTTATGACAAAACAAAATTCCCAAGCATGATTTTTATGAAACTAGTCTAAAAAATATTGTACTGTTACCAAACTGAACCTAATCTATTATTTTTCATCTCTCTCTCTCTCTCTCTCTCTCTCTCTCTCTCTCTCTCTCTCTCTCTCTCTCTCTCTCTCTCTCTCTCTCTCTCTCTCTCTCTCTCTCTCTCTCTCTCTCTTTCTCCTGCAGGCGTATGTTCCCTACCATAAGGGCGTCATTCACGGGCTTGAGGAGCGAGGAGCGTTACTTTGTGCTGCTCGATATCGTGCCCGTCGACAACAAGAGATACAGGTGAGTGGTGGTGGTGGTGGTGGTGGTGGTGGTGGTGGTGGTGGTGGTGGTGGTGGTGGTGGTGGTGGTGGTGGTGGTGAATGGGAAAGCTCAAGGCACATTTTTTTCTTCTTCTAATTCAACTTGATCGTTAGTACCGTCTAAATTTTTGTTCAGTTCTAGCCTTGAAAAGTAAATGGTGTACTACTAATCTCTCTTCTCTCTCCCTATCTCTCTCTCGCTGTGTGTGTAGTGTCAGGCAGGAACAGTACAAAACACACACACACACACCACACACACACACACACACACACACCACACACACACACACACTGACTTGCAAATACGCAACACACGCCACCACACACCACTACCCTAATAGCTTCCTCTACAGGTGTGCAGGTGGGTCCCAGGTGCACTAACCCTTCACCTCACAGGCTGACACTGGTATACCACACTAAATTACCACACTGCATTATACTTTACAGGTATATAAATGCCCGAAATACCTGTACAGTGATATGGTTTGTGACAGGTACATATATATCCACTTAATATCATAGTTGTACATTATACATTAGTGAAATAACTAATAAATACACATATACAAAGGTTTGATACACAGCTGTTCCGTATCTATACACCAAGGGAATACTGGAGGATTAGGTCACAGATACAGATAGACAGTAACGTGTAAACCTATATACAAACAAATAAACTGGAACCATTTGAGAAAAAAAAAGAAAGAAAAAAAACCCTACATTCCCTGAGGTGTTGCACAGGTACGGTAGAGGTAATGAACACTAACACTACGGTCTACAGGTATGCGTATCACCGGTCGTCGTGGTTGGTGGCAGGCAAGGCAGACCCACCACCGCCTTACCGCCTCTACGCTCACCCTGACTCCCCTTACACCGGCGACCAACTCAAGAAACAGATCGTCACCTTCGAAAAAGTTAAACTCACTAATAATGAGATGGACAAACACAGCCAAGTAAGTCATCTTTTTTTTTCTACATTACAAATCGTTGGCGCCAATAGGCTTTATGGAGGCTGAGATGGACTGCTTCATTACGTAGGTTTAGATTTTTTTTTATAGTGACTCCTCGAATGTTTACCCCCAACCCTCAACCCCCAATGTCCTGGTATTAAAAGTCACACTATCTCCACCTTCCTAACACACAAACATGTCACAAATATTCCTGCTCAGTCTCCCTTACAAACAGACACGTCGCTATGCCTTAAACACTCAAGACATTCCATTTTCTTTCTTAGCTAAAGTCATGCCTCTAACACCCTTCGTCTCTTCCACGTTCCCGCAGATCATACTCAACTCGATGCACCGTTACCAGCCCAGGATACATCTGGTAAGGCGGCAAGACGCTGGACAAGGCCCCGTTACCGACCTTGACTTGGAGGACCATAAAACTTTCATCTTTCCTGAGACTGTCTTCACCGGTGTCACGGCTTACCAAAACCAGCTAGTGAGTACCTAATGCCCATTGATGTAAGTTTGTTAGTTAGTCCGTCCGTTAGTTTGTTAAAAGGTTCGTTGGGAGTGTGTGGAAAAATAGCTCTGGTTTCTGAATTAAGAGTTATGGATGCGAGTGTGTAGGAAAGATATTTTTTGAATGATTAGAAGCAACCTTTATCTATTTGAGTAAAACAAAGAAAGAAAGTGATTGATAGATAGAGAATAATTATCTTCTGAATGTAATACTTGCAATCCGGCTACAAACAGAAAAAATCTACTACTACTACTACTACTACTACTACTACTATTGGACGCGGTTTTACATTTTTCTTTTTCCACCCAAATCCTTTTTATCACATTTCCTCTCCTGACACAAACCATCTCTCACTTTTCAGGCCACCAACCCAACCAACCCTTCCCCCCCCTCAACCCCCCCACACACACTCACACACTCACACTTACACACGCCGGTGGTGGTCGCGCAAAAACAGACCCACCCACAATGATTAAGTTATTCTACGCCCACTGGGAAATCTCTTTACATTATTCCAATTCGCCGACTGTGTCATTGAACGCCCGCTGTCAAACGTCACGACGCGTAATTGACAGAATTGGAATTAGTTGGATTAAAACAGCAAGTCGACGAGCGGCATGGAATCAGTGTCTGGCTTTGATACGTCGAATATCCGCATGTTTGTTTTTGTGGTGTGTGTGTGTGTGTGTGTGTGTGTGTGTGTGTGTGTGTGTGTGTGTGTGTGTGTGTGTGTGTGTGTGTGTGTGTGGTGGGAAAACGAGTATGGATCGGTTTAATAATGAATGGATGGACTTTCCTACTAAACAAACGAAAATGATTGAGAGAAAAAATATATAATGAAATAAAGTCATACATGTTATTTAAATATTGGCTTCAAATGGGTCGAATAAAAATATATATATCAGTCTCACGCTCTCACACGCACACGCACACGCACACGCACACACACACACACGCACACACACACACACACACACACACACTCTAGAAACAGACTAACAACAGAAAAGAAAGAGACACTAACAGAATTAACTTGAATTTCCTTATTGATAATTTCCCAAAACCATAACAATTACAAAATATCATACACCTTTATTAATAATCTCAAGGTATAATTTCCACCAAAGACAACTCCAAAATAATATCTAAACAGACACACACCATTACGATACCACACCGCCACACCCACCCAGTATTACCACTCCAAGGATACCACATAACGCACCATAAACTGACTCCACCTTCTCCCTCCACACCACAACCACCTCCACATTGCAACACTATCAAAATCTACACCACTACTACTACCATCACCACCACCACCATCATCACCACCACCAGTCAGCCGCCACACAACAGGGATGAGAGATCGCTACAATCAATACGCTGGTTGTGTGTGTGTGTGTGTGTGTGTGTGTGTGTGTGTGTGTGTGTGTGTGTGTGTGTGTGTGTGTGTGTTTACCACTATACACAGCGTACAAGCAATATTTTATTGTACATAAATGCATAATCTAAAAAAGGTTAAAAGAAAGAGAAAAAAAAAAACATACACCCGTTGGCTTGCCTCAAAATGAAATAAAATACAACACAACACAACACAACACAACACAACACAACACAACACACACACACCTTCCCTTCACGCTTCGACTCTTCCTCCACGCCACAACCTCTGCTATAACACTTTCGTTCTAGTGAAGTTCCACCCATACACAAACTACGTAATATACACTAACTATACATTTAACTATATACTATAACTAACCATTACCCCAAACCAACAACAACACCAACAACAACAATAATAATAATAACACCATCACGGTCCCTACAACCTTCCTATCCCTCCAACCTCCACCATACACACCTCTCACCCCACCATACACCCGATACCTATCACAACCTCACAACCTGCCTCAATGCCTTCAGAAGTATTTATCTTTCACCCAAAGTGGTAAACATCCCTGTCAGAGGAGATATGACAGGCGCTTCCCGGCCTCCATTACGTCCCATTCAGTGTGTATCTCTGGCCCATTGACGCCGCTGGAGCCGCCCGACGCCCGGGAAAACTTGGCTTGACGCGCCGCTCCGATTTGTATGACAGGGAGGATGACTGTTGTGGCGATGGTGAGTTTAGTTACGGTCCAAGCTGTGAGGAGGAATGAGAGAAGGAAGGAAGGAGGGAAGGAAGGAAGGAAGGAAGGAAGGAGAGAAGGAAGGATGGTAGTAAGAAAGGAAGGAAGGAGGCTGTGACGGAAGCAAGGAGGAATGAAGGAAGGAAGAATGACAGTAAGAAGGGAAGGAAGGAGGATGTTAAAGGAGGAATGAAGGAAGAAAGGATGACAGTAAGGAGGGAAGGAAGGAGGGAAGGAAGGAGGTAAGGAAGAAGGAATGAGGGAAGGAAGGATGACAGTAAGAAGGGAAGGAAGGAAGTTAAAGATATATGGAAAAAGATGAAAATGATGAAAGAATGTACTGTTTGTTCCCTAGTTTTGCGTCCTGTCATATCATACCGAGGGAAACAAGGTCACAGAAGCATGTTGTTTCCCTCTCTTTTTATTTGGTCTTAGGTTTGTTTGTGTTAATTACCAGTTTAGTTAAGGTTAAGGGCGGCGTGATAGGTGGTTAGGTTACTGAATACTTATAACTGACGTGTGATTTTAGATAGAAGAAAGGTTTTTTTTATTATATTTTTCTTTTTATTCACCTTAAGAATGAATATATATGTACAAAGTTTTTTTTTTTACTGTGCACTGTGTTTAATCTACACATCTATACTAATTATCATTAACGTGTTTTGATTTCGCTGATTACTCTCTCCCCGCCTACCCTACCCCCCCTCCCCGCTAGATAACTCAGCCATAAGTGAGCGTTCACCAACACACACACACACACACACACACACACACACACACACACACACACACACACACACACACACACACACACACACACACACCTCACTCCCCTTAATCTGACGGACAGACAGATAACCGCATCCCGCGTCATCTCGTCTCTTAGCAGCTGCCGCCGCCGCCATCCCGCTGTGGTATATTTGTGTATGCAAATATTAATTACCCTGAATTAATTACGCTCTTTTCAATGCCTTTATATAACCCGCAACAGGCAAACACCGCTTGATAGGTAGAGAGGAAGGGAGGAGGAAGCGGAGGAGAGGAGGAGGAGGAGGGAGAAGGGTACAGCAGTTCGTCTGAGTTTGTTTATGCAAAGTGGTTTGGGTTGGATCTCCCTCCTACCCCTTCCACTCCTCCTCCTCCTCCTCCTCTTCCTCATCCTCCTCCTCCTCCTCCCCTTGCCGGACACGCGCGCATAGTAAAGGGAAGGTGGATGGGTCATTGTATACGCGTGTGGTGGGGTAGTTTCACCCCTTCACCCCTTTACCCTCATCACATGGCCCCTTAGAAAAAAAAATCCCCTTTGACATGCCACCCAACGGCATTCGATTCCCCAAAACTACTAATCCTAAATTTTTTCCCACATATCCCCTTTTTCATTCCCCATCCATCCTCTCCCCCCAAAAAAGCACCTCTACAGACCAAGAAAAGTTACTAAGTTACAGATTTTTTGACGTACTCTCTCAATACATCCACCGATACCTATTTTTCCTCCTTATTCTTATTCCTCTTGTTCCTTTCTATAGGGTCTCTCTCTCTCTCTCTCTCTCTCTCTCTCTCTCTCTCTCTCTCTCTCTCTCTCTCTCTCTCTCTCTCTCTCTCTCTCTCTCTCTCTCATCTTGTCCGGCAATGCTTATAAAACAAATACATTGGTTATCTACACGTAAGGTGATAGGAGGCTTGCTAACGTGTTCGGACCACTCCTTATTCGGCAACTGATTAGTGTTTGTTTTTTTGTATTAATATAATCAGCAAGTGTCGTCTTGAAGTGATTATAGAATTAGATAACTATATTTCAAACTTTAGATTATGCGGTTAATGCTAATCAGACCAAGTCTCCCTCTATTCCTTTTACACATTCGCTAAAAGTAATGAATCTATCCATCCATCGTGTGCGTGTGTGTGTGTGTGTGTGTGTGTGTGTGTGTGTGTGTGTGTGTGTGTGTTATGGAACAAGTAAGTGATCGACACCTATAGACACTTCCACCAAATTAATGATTCATGATTACTGCTTATTAAAAAAAAATCCTAATACACACACACACACACACACACACACACATACACACATACACACACTTTTACTGGTGGCTTAGCTGATCCCCGTCAACCCTTACACCTCTGTATTGTCATGCTAATATGCCAAAGGGGAGGGAATGAGGGAGGGAAGGAGGGAAGGCGGGAAGGGAGGGGCGGCTGTCGTGGTGGCGGCATCTCTGTCTCTTATATTCCCATTAAATCTTACTTTACTCTCATCGCAATCAATATGTCAGTTGGTGTTGCTTTCTTTTCCTTTCTATTGATTTGTCTCCTTTTTGTTATTTCATTCACTTATCATAGAGCTGATCCATAATAATTGTATGCTAGATATTCAGTGTGAGGTTGACCGATAGTTTCAACCCTCGTGTGTGTGTGTGTGTGTGTGTGTGTGTGTGTGTGTGTGTGTGTGTGTGTGTGTGTGTGTGTGTGTGTGTGTGTGTGTGTGTGTGTGTGTGTGTGTGTGTGTGTGTGTGTGTGTGTGTGTGTGTGTGTGTGTGTGTGTGTGTGTGTGTGTGTGTGAGTCCTATTACATCTTATTACCACACACTTGATACATCACCATCACTCCTTTTCCGTCTCTTCCTGCTCTTCCTACTCCAACCTAACTCCCTCCATCTATCCATACAACTTTAATACTCCTCCACCTCCCCCCAACACTCCCTATCGAAAGCTCACAATATATTTACACCATAGAGTGTCACAACCTTCCATAACACCCTCACATACACACTGTAAAAAATAAACTGTAAATTTTACAGAAAATGTACTGGCATCCATGCTGCCAAACATTCTCTGTAAAATTTACGATGTTCTGTAAACCATTTTATCCGTAAAATAAATATAGTTTTTCTGTAAAAAGATTTACAGAAATTATCTGTAAATTTACATATACTGTAAACACTTTACCGTACAAAATACATTTTTCCTGTAAAATATTTAACAGAAATTATCTGTAATTTTTTCTATTTTCATATCCTTGTATTTTTGTATAGCATTTTCTTGTATTTCTTCTACAATTGAGCCAGCAATAACTACAGTATTTATAAGAACTTGTAGATACCTTTATGAAGGTATTTACAGGTTCTAATGAATACCATAATTAATGCTGCCCTTTTCTGTAAGAAATTCAAGTGAAATATTGTACAAAAATATAAAAAAAAAGTCAGTTCATAGAATATTTGTGAATCACTGTGGAAACCATCTCCTTTGGAAAAGAATAATACAAAGTAATTGATAGTTAATATGCATTTTATTTTCAAGTACAAAGATTATATTTTTATTGAAGTATTCCCCATGACAGACACTACTTAATGACACACTGTGGCAACTTATATCTTGAGTGTAAAATGTCACCCCTATGTGATACAATATAAAAGTATAAAAATATTTCATATAATATCTTTGGTCAAATTCCTTACCTGAATATAATGATAGAAAAATAATCGAGAATGTTCCATTTAGAAGTACGTTAAAATATCATTGGAAAATGTAGTAAAGTTCCACCTATCTGCTGCCACTGTCTGGGTTGATGCTTACAAAACATCTGAAAGGATAAAGACAGTGTACACAATGAACATGGTATTGTCATCTTTATAATGGAACACACAAGAATACTCTTTCAACACCTATATGCATATCACTAACATATATATATTTAGTCTATGTAATCTGTTGAGTTTGAAAGATTAAAGACAATATATACTATGGTATGTGGAAGTGCCTTACGTTCAGGAAAATCAATCTCCCACTTACCAATATATACTCTGATCGTGAAAGGAGAAAAGCTCACTGCTTGTGTCTTGTAAGGTAGGCGAGGGGCGACGGGATGCCAGTCACACACCATCATACCAGTCACTTCTGGGCAGGGGACTGGCGGTTATTGTGTACCAAGTTTACCTTCACTCTTTTATTCTATTTGCCACGCTATACTCTTATTTTATTTGCCACGCTTCCTTAAAAACATAATTATTTTAAAGATCAACAGAGAGAAAAAATAGTTACTTACCATACAACCATTGTCTTGCTCTCCACAGCACAATGATGATGATGATGAATATTCTCTTCTCATAATCTCTTCTCTACAGGGTGTCTATAACCGAACCAAATCACATTTGCGCCAAATATTTCTTTTACCTTCATTAGTTTTCAACTCATTACCTTGCACTGAATGTTATATAAGCCGCACGTAACAGGAACAATAAGCAATACCTGGCAATGATTCGGAGTGGTAATGCCAAGCGTCGCAATATGAATAAATACTTTCAAAGAACCGTCATTTTACTATTTTATAAGACATTGTCATGTTCATTAATATCTGTAAAGAATTAGTGTTGTATTCCAAATGTTTCACTAAGAGTAAATCTTTGAATATCACAAACAAAATATAAATAATCTATACCATTTACAGTCTAACTGTATTCTGAAATACAGTTATTTTCCTGTAAATCATATTATCATAATTAAATACTGTTTGATTATAATAAGATGTCCTGGTGGTTCGTCACATCCTTTTTATAGATTGTAAACGTTTAGCAATGAATGCTCTGAAGAGATAAGGACATTAAAAGGAAAATGCTTATCGCGTACAACGGTCTGAACTGTATTTTCAATTACAGTGATTTATCTGTTGGTATATACAGATAAAAGTCTGTAAAAAAACAGAAATTTTTTACAGTGCAGTAACAGACGCTTACTTTACCCTGAAGGCCGGAGAGCCACGGAGCTGACGATCACCACACACACAGGCACGGCTACTAATGCCTCCCTCCTCCGCTACCCTTATAGAAAAGCCTCCGTAGTAAGCATTGGCACGGACTAGGAGGTGAGGTGAGCAGTAAGGACCTGAAATGAGACAGAAATTCACTACTAAACATAGGATTGTGAGATTCATCGTTACTATAGGAATGAATTATTATGAAAAATATATATGTTGATGACTGATAAAGTATTTTGTGTAAGACGAAGTCAACGCCATTACCAGGTTTGGAATGAATGCTTCACATCATTTGAGACTTCTCGAACTGTAGTTCAAATTCGTTAATATGTACAAAAGTATAACCAGACGCTCACCGGCGCACGCACACACACACACACACACACACACACACACACACACACACACACACACACACACACACACACACATACACACACACACATATACACCCCTCTCCGCCCCCCCCTCCACACACACACACACATATATATAAATGTTATCTCGTTTAGAGGAGTCGAACAGTTCGTACCATTATCGCCGCAGCCAATCCCCGGCTGCCTCGCAAGAAACTCCCGCTGAATACTTAATGAAAGCGCTCACCCCATTGGCTCTACCTCGGCCACAGATACGGACGCGGCGAATTGATTGGCTGACGCGTGAATCAGACGTATAATGTATCGAGCTGCTGGGCCAATCACACCTCACAAATGGATTAAATGACAGGCTGGTGGCACTAGTTATGGTGGTGTGTTGTTGAGGCTGGACGTAGTAGTAGTTGTAGTTGTTGTAGTTGTTGTTGTTATTATTGTGGTTGTTATTGTGGTTGATGAGTTTGTTAATGTTGTTGTTGAGTGTAGTAGTAGGAGTAGTAGTAGTAGTAGTAGTAGTAGTAGTAGTAGTAGTAGTAGTAGTAGTAGTAGTAGTAGTAGTAGTAGTGGTAGCAACAGATAAGTGACGGTGGATACTGACGATAAGATAAATTACAACCACGATCTTGGATACAACAACAACAACAACAACAACAACACCAGGAAAAAAAACCCATCGAAAAACAGCAGCAAGGAGACGAAAAAGATTAAACGACAAATGACAGACAGACAGAGAAAAAAAAAAAAAAAAAAAATAGAGAGATAGACGGCGGAAAGGAAGGAAAGAAAGAAAGGAAACAGAATGGTACGGTATGTTTTGGGAAATGATCGCTGGGAATGGAGACAAACCCGGTATTTCTCGCTCACGGGAAACGATAACTTACGAGCGCCAAGTGACTCGTTGTGTCCGGGTCCCGTTACGGTCGTTAGTCGGATCATTACTGCTGATTATCAATGACCATGTTTTTCCTTAACTTTTGCTCGATTCAATTTCCTCTTCGTCAGTGTAACACCCTTCCACTCTACTCTTAGCCCCTCCCTCCCTCTTAACCTGTGTGTGTGTGTGTGTGTGTGTGTGTGTGTGTGTGTGTGTGTGTGTGTGTGTGTGTGTGTGGGGCTTTTCTCTCTTTCTCTCATTACTACTCTATAATCATTCGTCACCACCCTCCATCCCTCCCCCTTCCTTTATTCCCCTTTCTCTTTCTCTCTCTCTCTTCTCTCCCCTCTTTCCCCTCGCGCGCTTCACCCTAAGGCACTAACAATGACCTTTTTTTCACCCTCCACAGATCACCAAACTGAAGATAGACAGTAATCCGTTCGCTAAGGGCTTCAGAGACTCTTCCCGACTCACAGACTTTGAGAGGTAAGGAAATTCACCTACTTCTCTTCCTCCCCTCTGTGTGTGTGTGTGTGTGTGTGTGTGTGTGTGTGTGAGGTGAAAACAAAACCGGCTTATCGAGTTTCCATTAAAATTTTGGCCCATTTTTTTTTCTTTTTTCGTGGGTGTGGGTGGGTGGGGAGAGGGTGGGTGGGGGGGGCGTGAAGGAGCTAAGCTGGCCAGTTTTAGGTCTCGATTACCAATGTGGATGACGGATTAAATGTGTATATAAAAAAAAGGGGGAGTTTGTATAGCTGTATGGGAGGGAGGGGAGGGGAGGGGAAGGGGAAAGGGGGGGAGAAGGAGGAGGAAGGAAAGGGTAGTGTGGTAGTGGTGGCTGTTAGTTTAGGTTGATATGAAGTGAGACAATATTATATTCCTATTACATATTTTTTTTTACTTGCTCTCTTTTTCTCTCTCTATCTCTCTCTCTTTAATGATGAGTATCTATCTACCTGGATGCTTCTCTTTTATCTCACAGGGAAAAGGTAGGTAGGTAGTAGGTAGGTAGGTAGGTAGGTAGGTAGTTAGGTATGGGTATGTATCTACTTATAACTTCGTGAGAACCCTTATATTACTACAAGATTTATATTGTTCCGGATGGATGAGATGGAACAGTAATCGAGTGGGTGGGAGTGGGATCTTCACCACCACCACCACCACCACCACCACCACCACCACCACCACCATCACCACCACCACCACCAAACTCAACCCAAGTACAAGTCTCCTTTCTGGTTATTAGGTTGAGTTCATAGTTTGTTGATGTCCGTCTTGCATTTCCTGTTTGGGTGTGACTTAATGATTTAGAAATGTGTCTTCCTGTCGCTAAGTGTTCTAGAGAGAGAGACAGAGAGAGAGAAAGAGGGAGAGGGAAAGGGAGGTAGGGAGGGAAGGAAGGTGAGAAGATAGAAGTGCAGGAAAGGAAGGAAGGAAAAGAGGGTGAAAGTTGAATATAATGAGATGAAGCGACGGGAAATAGGGATGAAAACCGAGAGAGAGAGAGAGAGAGAGAGAGAGAGAGAGAGAGAGAGAGAGAGAGAGAGAGAGAGAGAGAGAGAGAGAGAGAGAGAGTGGTTCTGGGATCAATGGTGTGGCTGTGGTTGGAGCATATTTCTCTCTCTCTCTCTCTCTCTCTCTCTCTCTCTCTCTCTCTCTCTCTCTCTCTCTCTCTCTCTCTCTCTCTCTCTCTCTCGTGTTCAAATTACATCGCATAGACACATATTCTAATTACACACACACACACCACACACACACACACACACACACACACACACACACACACACACACACCACAACTGACATGTCATTTGACCTCCATGGTTTATACCGAGAGAGAGAGAGAGAGAGAGAGAGAGAGAGAGAGAGAGAGAGAGAGAGAGAGAGAGAGAAAAGAGAGAGAGAGAGAAAGAGAGAAAGGTCGTGCCTGCAGCTGCCAACAATAAAATTTTCGCTCTATAAAGCCACGCTATATTACATGTAAAGCAATAGCGATCATTTTCCCCCCAAAACAAAATTTATGCAGATTATGAGAGCAGCAATAATTATGTGAGTAGTAACACTGTCCATAAATCGAACCTCCAACTATACAATAAATATCCACAGTGACAATTTAGTTATCAATACTCTCATGAAAACTGAACTGGTAATTATAACTGCATTTACATGTCATCATAAACAGAGACGAAACTCCATCACCACCCCCTCTATGGTATGGCACTATGGCACTATATACTCCCTGCTTTATGGGACCGGAGTGAGTGTGGCACTGCACGCCTGACCTGATGTAGTGGCGCTATCGGGGAGCTGGAGGGAGAGAGAGAGGGGAGGGAGGGAAAGGCCTGGAGGGAGACAGGGAGAGCAAGGGAATGAGGTAGGAGAGAGAGGTACCAGGCGCTGAAACTGTATAATTGAACGCGTATCCTCTAGGGGAATGTACAACACAGTGTTAGGATAGAGCTTCGGGTACTGTACAGGGTGTGGCCGGCATTGTACACTAACTAGCCGTGTTGAGCCGATGCCAATATGGGGCAGAGTGAGGCTGATCCTGCATAATGTTACTGTATAGATGACACTACGTAACTAAAGGTGAATTGTCCAAACGAGTTCAAAGTCTCCAGCACGTAGTAGTAGGTAGGTAAGTTTGGTTTGGTTACGCGCTGATCAAGGCCAACTAGGTAGAGGTGAGGTTAGGTTAGGTTAGGTTAGGTTGTTTAATTAAGCGATCTTAGAGACTCACTCACTCACTCACTCGCTTACTCGGGTAGATAGTAATGATTGTGATAGTAATGATAGTGGTAATCATGATACAATGGACAATAGAAAATTTAATGACAGTGTGTTCGTATTATTAGTATCATCATTAGTATAAGCAATAATAGTAGAAGTTGTAGTAATTATAACATTAGCTTCGTTAGTAGTGGTGATAATAATAATAATACTGTCATTATTAGTATCATTATTACAGGGATGGGAGAATGAGTTACATTTTTTTTGTTCTTTCTTTCTTTTTTGTATATAAAGCATTCATAAAATCGAGGAAGTACACTAACTAACTAAGCAGGACAGAAAAAGTAATTAATATAAAAACCAAATGTAACAGTAAACAGACACACTCAGGGTCTGGCGACAAGCGGGATTTTTTTTTTCATTATTTTTTTAACGTATATTTGTTGTCCCTTAGCCAGTTAGTACCCTTTAAATGTAAGAAAACCTCAGGCCGACCCAATATAACAACATACTTCAAACCTCAATAAACCTTTTGTATTTCTCAAATTTAACGGCAACAAACAACGAACTATGATAATTAGGACGAACAAATTCATCACACACACATTCACACACAAAGGACGCGGCAGGAAACAGCGGAAGGAGAGAAAAAACATAAAAAAAAGGATATATGTAAAAAAAATAAAAAAAATAAGAAAAATTGGAGCGAAACAAATAAAAATAAAAAGTTAGAAGTAATATGGTGGTTGGTTACTTTAAGGAGGAGGAGGAAGAGGAGGGAGAAGAGAAGGAGAAGAAAGAGAAAAAGGAGGAGGAGGAGGAGAGACTGGCGTAAATACAAGAAAAAAAACAGGAAAAAAAAACTTTAATTTCACTATTTTTTTGAGTAGGAACTAATTACTACTCTCTCTCTCTCTCTCTCTCTCTCTCTCTCTCTCTCTCTCTCTCTCTCTCTCTCTCTCTCTCTCTCTCTCTGCTACGCTTGTCACCCATCCATCTCTCCATTCTTCCTTCCTTCCTCCATTCCTCCCCTCTCTCCTTACCTTCCTCTCCCTCCTCCTCCTCCTTCCCCTCTCTTCCTCCCCTCAACGCTGCCAACAACTGTCCTCGACCCGCAGCGACCTCGACACTTCCCCTCAGACCACCCTGGAGAGCGAGGGGAAGGAGGGAGAGAGAGGAGAGGGAGAGGGAGGGAGAGAAGGAAGGAAGGAGGGAAGTAACATTCTCCCATAAGAGCGAAATAGTAGTAACGGAATGGGAGGAGAAATGTAATAAAAAAGAGGTGGTGAGAGAGAGAGAGAGAAAAAAAAATAAAAAAAGAGAGAGGTTATGTAACATTTATGATCTCAATACACCGTTTCCTTGGTATTAATATAACTATAATATCTTCCTTCCTCAATCTCTCTCTCACCTTCTCTCTTCATCTCTCCCTCCCCTTCCCTCCCTCCGTCCCTCCCTTCCTCCCTCCCTCCCTCCCTATCAACACTCCCCCTCAATCACCAACCAACTCAATCGGAACACGAACACCAACGAGTAAAAAGAAGGAAAAAAAGAGAGAGAGAAACAAGAGAGAGAGAGAGAGAGGGAGAGGGAAAGACAAAAAACCCAGCTAGACACATAAATTAAAATACAAACCGTGACAAATATTACTCCGTCACAATTGAGCAGCGATGGAAAGGGGGGTGAATGAGGTGGGCGTAACAGTCTGCCGGCGGTGGTGACGATGCTCCGCCCAGTCTATTCTATCCCGACTTCCCCTTCCTCCTCTCCCTTCCCCCTCCCCCATGTCGCTCCGTCATGGTGTGGGCGTGACGGGTGACGTGTCGTGGTTTCAGCTTCCACCCCTAGAGGTGTGAGGGTGGCGGCAGTTGTCACTCTGAGAGGGGATGGGCGGGCGAGGGGACACCCAAGAAGTCAACAGCCTTAGTGAGGGAAGGAAGGAAGGAAGGAAGGATGGGAAATAGGGTGAAGAAAGGAGAGGATAGTGAGGAAGGAATGAGTGTTGGAATGAGGACAGTAGGAGTGAGGGAATGAAGGAGTGAGTGAGTGAGGAAGAAGAGGAAGGAGGGAGAAGTGAGGAAAGGAATGAAGGAGTGAAGGAAGAGGAAGCAGGAAGATGATGGTACAGTTTGAGAAGGAGATGGAAGGAAGGTTTAAATAACATGTAACTTTTATCATTGAGGAAATAACTAAAAAACTTCATCTGCCTCGTCTCATGTCCCTCTTCCTTCCCTTCTTCCTTCCTCCCCTTCCTCCTCCTCCTCCTCCTCCTCCTCTTCCTGTCATATTGGTAAAAAAGAGAGAAAAAAAGAGATAGAGAGTGAGAGAGAGAGACGTATATGCAATTTTTTCACTACCATCACCATCACCATCACCATCACCACCACCATCACCATCACATTTTAACTCCCCCTTCCTCCCTCTTCCTCCTCTTTGTGTTCTTCCCATCTATCACCTCTTCATTACAAATTATTCCTCCTCCTCCTCCTCCTCCTCCTCCTCCTCCTCCTCCTCCTCTTCTCTGCTTCTCCTCTTCCTCTTGCTTCTGTTCTTAATCGTCTTCTACTTTTTCACATTTTTTTTTCATTCTCCTCCTCCTCCTCCTCCTCCTCTGTCTCTTATTCCTTCTCCTTCTCCTTCTTCCACTTCCTCTTCCTCCATCTTCTGTGACACATGGATTAAGAAGAGGAGGAGGAGGAGGAGGAGGAGAGAAGGAAAAGGATAAGATAGAGAATAAGTAGTGTAGAGGAGAGAAGATGGAAGAAGAAGAAGAAGAAGAGAAGAGGAAAGAAGGAGAGAAGAGAGAGAAGAGAAGAGTCAGGTCAGGGACACATAAATAAACAAAGCGTGGGAAGAAGAAGGAGGAGGAGGAGGAGGAGGAGGAGGAGGAGGAGGAGGAGGAGGAGGAGGAGGAGAAACGACAGCAACAACAACAATAATTTAGCGTAAATTAAGCTTTTATTTTTCATGTCGTTCGTCTCAGAATAGCGATTAATAAGCTTAACTAAGTTCTTTCGGAATTATCTCAGTTTGTCCTTACATAATCTCTCTCACTTTCTCTCTCTCTCTCTCTCTCTCTCTCTCTCTCTCTCTCTCTCTCTCTCTCTCTCTCTCTCTCTCTCTCTCTCTCGTTACGTCACCAGTTTTCCTTCACACTGCATTCTTCCATCATTTCTTTCATTCCTTCCTTCATATATTTTTTTTTCTTTCTTCTCTCTCAGAATATCTCTTTAAAGCGCTTGAAAATTTAAAGCAGAATAAGAATGAGGAGGAGAAGGAGAGATGGAGGAGGAGAAGGAGGAGGAGGACGAAGACAAGAAGGAAGAG
>JAPQNM010000003.1:780542-783042 GCA_029783475.1 Metacarcinus magister | reverse complement strand
AGAGAGAGAGAGAGAGAGAGAGAGAGAGAGAGAGAGAGAGAGAGAGAGAGAGAGAGAGAGAGAGAGAGAGAGAGAGAGAGAGAGAGAGAGGAGGGGCAACATCCAAATCAGGAGTCTGTGTTATTTAATTACGAACAGGTTGTGGTCTTGTCGATCGATGATTCCCGGCGTGGAGGGAGCAAGGGAGGGAGAGAGTGAGAGGGTGAGAGAGAGAGAGGGGGGGCGGGGGGGGAGAGGAGGAGGGAAGGGAGAGGCAATAAGATAGAGGAAGAGGGAGGGAGAGATAACTGGTTTTCGTGTCTCTCCTTCTGGTATCTCTTTTCTTCTTCGTGAACGTGCAAGGGTGACTGTGTGTGTGTGTGTGTGTGTGTGTGTGTGTGTGTGTGTGTGTGTGTGTGTGTGTGTGTGTGTGTGTGTGTGTGTGTTGTCTGGGTTTAAGTGCAGATTGCTTTCAAGTCCACAAGTCCAGCGTGAAGAAAGCCAGGGTAATTTTTGTTATTTATTTGTTACTATTATTATTATTATTATTATTATTATTATTATTATTATTATTATTATTATTATTATTGTTATTATTACTATTATCATTTCTACTATTCTACTTCTTCTTCTTCTTCTTATTATTATTATTATTATTATTATTACTATTATTATTATTATTATCATTATTATTACCATCATTACTATTATTATTATTATCAAAATTAATTATTACTGTCGTTCTTCTTATTATTATTATCATTATCATTTCTATTATCATTACTAAGATTATCATTATCATCAATAAGTGTGTGTGTGTGTGTGTGTGTGTGTGTGTGTGTGTGTGTGTTATGGGTGGGTAGGTGGGTGGGTGAGTGGGTGGGTGGGCCGCATCACTTCCCAAGGGGTGCTTCAGCTCGCTTCACCAATCCTCACTAGACTCTCTCCTGCCCGCAGTTGCTCACCCCCCCTGACGCTGTCCGTGCCGTGTTGCAGGGAGACGATGGAGAGCATGCTGTCAGACCACCCCTACCTACGCAACAACCTGGCCCAAGCCTCTATGGACGCCCACCTCAACACCACCTCACACCTCAGCCTGGAGGAGCGGGCCGTCTTCGCTGCTCGTGCCCACATGTTCTTCCGCAACTCCAACACCTCCACGCCTACCACGCCCACCACATCCCACGCCACCACATCCTTGGCGCCACACTCCTCGTTCCCTTCGCGAGGTCTGGTTTCCAGTGGTCTGGCACCGGGCTTGGGTTCCGGCGTGGGCGGGCTGGGTAACCTGCCGCCCGCCATCTCGCAGCTTTACAACCTGGGCGCGGGGAGGACGGCCTCCGCGCCGCCCCAGGTCAACCTGCCGCTGCAGCTGTGGTCCCAGTGGGCGGCGCTACACGGCCTTAACCAGGTGAACGCAACTCTGCTGGCCCATCACGCCTCGCTCACTGCCGCCGCCGCCGCCAACAACACACCGTCAGGCATCGGTGCCACTTCGAGGGAAAACGGTGCCATGGCCTCGCAGTCTAGCGGTGGAGGAGGCGGAGAAGGAGGTGTGAGACTGCCACGCCCTATCTACCCGCCCCTCGCCCCAGGATTGCATCGCTTCGCCCCATACTTCTACCCTAAGGGAAGCTCTTCCCCTACAAACCCTAGGCCAGGTTCTCCAGATGCTCGACCTCCCCCTGAAGGATCGCCGGGGCAGCCTGCCTGAGCCCGGCCAACGCTCCTACACCCACGGAGTACAGCAGACCCCAGGCCTCACCTCATGCCTCACAGCGGCCCTGTGAACACCTTGACGCCAGGACATTCACGCCAGTTCTTCCCAGAGAGGAGCGGCGCCTTCCAGCGTGTCCCTCATCGCAGGCACCCGAGCCCAGGAGCCCCGGAAGGTGGTCACTAGTGGCAGTGGGAGTACATCATGGTACCCGAAGTTAGGCGTCGTTATATCACAAGTGAAATGGGTGTGGGGCGTTGACCTTCTCCACAGCACTCAGTGGCGTTGAGGTTCATTTAAGTCCCAGACAGCGATCCTCACTTGATCCGGAGAACGACGAGAGAAAGAGACGTTGCGTGCCTCCTTTGACCCGTCACAAGGAGCCAGGACGCAGGTGATCAGCCAGGCCTACCTATTAATTAACACAAACCTAGATTTCAGCGTTAAATCTAGACTTTGTGAAGCGGCCTCTTAAACCAAGCCGAGTCGAGCCTCTGAACCAGGGAGGTGCGGCCACGGCTGTCGCTGTTCACACCCACGACAACCTTATGTCCCTGAACTGTATGTGTCTGCGTGCGTGCGTGCGTGTGTGTGCGGCTGCGGGAGCGTCATAACGGCACACAGTATCATCCTCGCAACATTTTAGCTGTTTAGTCTTGGAGGCTCGGGAGCAGCAGCAGCAGCAGCAGCAGCAGCAGCAGCAGCAGCAGCAGCAGCCTTCACGTCTCGTCAGTAACGGAGTAAAATGAGTCCTAGTGTGTGCATACATATACCTACCTAGACATTACTGCCTTTAGTCGACCT
>JAPQNM010000003.1:768042-773042 GCA_029783475.1 Metacarcinus magister | reverse complement strand
ATAGAATTATTGAATATATTGAGTTATATCCCAAGAACGATATTCGAAGAGAAAGATGAATAAACAAAATAAAAATTGCTGAAGAAGACTACATCTAAACAATGAATTTTAACCTTGAAGTGATGACTATAAGAACATTACAGACAAAATATGAAAGAAAGCTATTCATAAAAAAAAAGGCTCAGAAAAAATAAATAAATAAATAATGAACACCAACAATAGATCTTAGGGCGAAGCAGGAGCATACATAACAAATAAAAACAAAAGGAGAATAAATGAAAAAAAAAATAATAATAGGTACATGAACATAAACAAAAGACGAATGCAACAAAATGAGACAAAAAAAAAAAAAAATTTTTCTTCGTTATTATGTGCAATGTCTTAAATTTTGTGTTGTCTTATTCAGGTTAATTTTTTTTTAATCCTATATCTCAGTGTTATTCTGCATTGTTCTTTGTGCTCCTCTTAACTTATCCGAAACTGATGTAATTAACTTGCACATTTATTTGTAGATCACGTGTATAAGTATGCATTGGTCTGGTTATATAAGTAAATCTTTCATTACATGTATACTCGTTTAAAAGTGGAGGAGGGGAGTGGGGCGTGCGTGGAGAGGCATGTACTTAGCAAATTCAAAAGAGCAATAACTATTACAATACCATTAGAAGACAGCAAGAAATCTAACCTAACCTAACCTAACCTAACCTAACCTAACCTAATCTAACCATGACAATACCAGTAGAAGACAACAAGAAATCTAGCATTGTAGCCGAGAGTGAGAATATGAAACCTATCACCTAAAACAAAGGAGTTGATAGGAAGAAAAACTATGTGAGTACAGCCCTGTCACCTTATACATACATAGGAGATGTTTCTTATACTCATACAAGGGTAGATAGGACCCTTACCTATACATACCTATTACAAATACAACGAAGCCTACATCACTCTCTTCTGTCATCACTTTAGAAAAACAGTGCTATCATCTCATCTTCACATGTATAAGTAACACACACACTAACACACACACACCCCCACACACCCTTTACTCTCCTTAAGCTCTACGATATCTAGTCTATCTTTCACATCCTCGCGCTGCTTCGTAAGACAGATCACCTTACTGGCCTGAAGAAGAAAAAATACATTCCTGGGGCAAAGTATATCATTGTGTGGAGACATTCAGTGATCGGAGCTGAGGCTTAAAGAGGAGGCAGCATGACGTGGTTTTCTCCTTGTTGGGGGCGTCCGCGTGTTGGGGAAGCGATTTATCTTGCTTCAAGGTGGGGGAGGAGGGATGGGGAGGGTAGAGATTGAGAGAGAGAAAAAAGAAAGAGAGAGAGAGAGAGAATGGTGTGTGTGTGTGTGTGTGTGTGTGTGTGTGTGTGTGTGTGTGTGTGTGTGTGTGTGTGTGTGTGTGTGTGTGTGTGTGTGTGTGTGTGTGTGTGTGTGTGTGTGTGTGTGTGTGTGTGTGTGTGTGTGTGTGTGTGTGTGTGTGTGTGTGTGTGTGTGTGTGTGTGTGTGTGTGTGTGTGTGTGTGTGTGTGTGTGTGTGTGTGTGTGTGTGTGTGTGTGTGTGTGTGTGGGTGGGTGTGATCTCAAGAGTGCAAGTGTTTCCTTATATTTCACTGCTTGCAATATTACACACACACACACACACACACACACACACACACACACACACACACACACACACACACACACACAAATTCCCTCGTGTCACACCTAATCCTTCTCTGCAGCAGCTCTCCCCCGTCCCCCCCCCCTTCCCTTTCCCCTTCACTCCCCTCACCCAGCCACCCATTCACAGGATAGCAAGTATTATGGGTGTATTCAGTGGGTGTCGTGCGTGCCAGCCCCAAACACACATAGTATCCGTGACTCCTCAGATTGAACCTCCCTTTATAATTGTCGTATTTGTTAAGGCGTCAAGTTAGAGCCGATTGTATGTGGACAATAGCCGATGATGGTGGTCAGTGGTCAGTCCTTCCTATCCCCTCCACCCCCTACACCCCCCTCGCACCTACTCTCTCTCTTTCTCTATCTCTTTTTTTTAATCTCTCTCTCTCGTTTTCTTTTTCTCTTTCTTTCCACGTGCATCGAGAAGTTATATGCGTTTACCTATTTTAAGTCCTAATTTTCGTTTACACATCAAGTTAAATAAAAAAGGCATTGAATTTTGATCACAACACACACACACACACACACACACACACACACACACACACACACACACACACACACACACACACACACACACACACACTTAAAGTATAGAAAAGTCAACACGAACCCATAATCTCTTCCAACTCAACTTGACACGTACAAGACACATTTTTCTTGCTTCTTCATAATTTTTTTCTCTCCCTGTTGCATTGATGACAGTGGCGAGTCGTGTGGAGGAGGAAGACGCTCGGCTCGGAGGCAGGCAGCGGAAGACATACGAACACAAAGGGAGTGTGATTATCAAAAGGATTAGGCAAGTAAGTGGCGCGCGTGGGAGGTAGGTCACGGCGATGCCCAGCGTGTCAAAGGCGGGAATCAGTGCTCAGGTAGTGGTGGTGGTGGTGGTGGTGGTGGTGGTGGTAGTGACATGCTTATTTTCTTTTCTTTCATTCTTCTTCTTCTTAGCCTCACTCAATGGACAATGGTTGATGACACTGCCGGTTCGTTTCTTTATTATTATTTGTTGATCTTGTTCTTCTTGTTCTTGTTTTATTTTCTTCTTCCCTTTCCTCTTTCCTTTCTTCTTTTTTCTTCATTATCTTCGTTATCTTCTTTCTTCTTCTTCTTCTTCTTCTTCTTCTTATTATTATTATTATTATTATTATTATTATTATTATTATTATTATTATTATTATTATTATTATTATTATTATTATTATTATTATTATTATTATTATTATTATTATTATTATTATTATTATTATTATTATTATTATTATTATTATTATTATTATTATTATTATTATTATTATTATTATTATTATTATTATTATTATTATTATTATTATTATTATTATTATTATTATTATTATTATTATTATTATTATTATTATTATTATTATTATTATTATTATTATTATTATTATTATTATTATTATTATTATTATTATTATTATTATCATCATTATTATTATTATTATCATCATTATTCTCTTTACTATTTTTCTCCTTCGTATCTCGTGTTCTTCTAGGAATCATAATTCTATTGTTAGTGTGTTTTTGTATATCATCTCTTTTTTTTACTTGTTCATTCACAACTAAGGCAGCTTTCGAGACCTCAATGAACGAGAGAGAGAGAGAGAGAGAGAGAGAGAGAGAGAGAGAGAGAGAGAGAGAGAGAGAGAGAGAGAGAGAGAGAGAGAGAGAGAGAGAGAGAGAGAGAGAGAGAGAGTGTAAAATCATATGATCCAATGTCGTCTGAATTGCTAAAGAAACTACAGTGAAACCCAATAGCTTATACACAAATAATAACCTTTTGAAAGACTGATAATATGCTAAAATGATCTATTACTGTTCAGCCACACGTCTGGCAGATCTGTTTACAAAGACTAATTCAACTACAGTGTTTGCAGATCGGAAGTATAATCACCAATGATCTTAGGTTCCGCACGTCAAGCCGCGGGAGCAGTGTGTACAAAACTAGTGGTTATAAAACGTTGACAATGGATAGTGTTGTGAGCTCAGCATCAATGGATCTGAGAGGAGTCTTTCTACATCATGCGGTGAAGTTATTGTAATTGATACGCGAGAAATTTTAAACACAGACGAACAATTGTTGATCTCAAGGAAAATACCGCATACAAAGACTTTATTTCTTGCTTTGAATACTACTGAAGGGTAAAAGTTTGAAGTTTTTGCCTATAAAAAACTGTTTGACACTAAAAAGAGATCCATTTTCATTGTTAATCTTCAGGAAAATACGGCATAAAAAGACTTTATTTCTTACTTTGAACACTACTGAAGGGTAAAAAGATTGAAATATTTTTGCCTATAAGTAAGTACAGTAAATAATGATGTACAGTTTGACACTATATAAAGAGACACATGTTCATACCATTGAATAATTACTTGACCAAGATAGTGTGACAAGATAAAAAAAAAATGCAGTGCGTGGACAAAAGCTTTATACTTTACATTGTACCTCCAGCTTTGTGTTGCAAGTGTTTGTCAAGTAATGTAATGTAAAAGAGAAAAAAGTTGTGGCGTCAAGACTTACTGAATGAAACAGGATTGAGGACAGACAGACTTACTATTTTATTTATATTGGAATAATTCATAAATCTTTTCATGATAACAAATACTCTCACGTCTTTGTGTGTGTGTGTGGGGGGGTGTGTGTGTGTGTGTGTGTGTGTGTGTGTGTGTGTGTGTGTGTGTGTGTGTGTGTGTGTGTGTGTGTGTGAAAGAGAGAGAGAGAGAGAGAGAGAGAGAGAGAGAGAGAGAGAGAGAGAGAGAGAGAGAGAGAGAGAGAGAGAGAGAGAGTACATTGTATAGTGATGCAAAAAATCATAGCTAGAAAATAATAAAGAAGGGAGACAAATAGGTAGAGAACTTACACTACATACATACATACATACATCTATAATCCAAAAAATAATACAAAACATGAACAGTAATCACAAATAGAGATTACTTATCAACAACAAAAGATACACGTCAAGAAACCTGAACACTACATCAATTCCTACATCAGTATACAATAATAAGACGCTTGCTATGATTAATGAGATCGTTAATGTTCTACCGATGCTTTCTCTCGTGACAGATAGAGAGGCAGGCGTGAGCTAGGCGCTGAGAGAGAGATGAACTATGAACTCAATACACAACAATTGCTACATCACTTCCTGGTACAGTAACAATAAGGTCTGACTACACTTGCTGTTAGTTAGTTAGTTAATACGAAAAGAGTGAGCGCCAGACATCAAAGGTGATATAGTGGTTATGTTAAACTAAAAGGCAAATAGTAGTAGATTAGTACAAAAATGACGGTAAGGCAAG
>JAPQNM010000003.1:758042-760542 GCA_029783475.1 Metacarcinus magister | reverse complement strand
TCCGTCTCTTAATCTCTCTCCTCTCTCTCTCTCTCTCTCTCTCTCTCCTCTCTCTCTCTCTCTCCTCTCTCTCTCTCTCTCTCTCTCTCTCTCTCTCTCTCTCTCTCTCTCTCTCTCTCTCTCTCTCTCCTCTCTCTCTCTCTCTCTCAGCCTCCTATTCCAATTATATATATCTTTACTCTACTCAACCAGCGCTCTCCTCCTCCTCCTCCTCCTCTTCCTCCTCCTCCTCCTTCTCCTCTCGGCATCAAGTAGTTAGGTCATCAGCGGAAGTCCCCCAAAGACTCACTCCCTTCCAACACGATGCAATCTTAATGGCGTTGGGGCGTCCGCGTGGGCCCTCTGCTTCTACCTCCCTCCATATATTGCAGAGGAGGAGAAGGAGGAGGAGGCGGAGGAGGAGGAGGAGGAGGAGGAAGAGGAGGAGGAGGAGGCAAAGGTGAGCGTTAGATCCGTGTGTGGAAGTGAGAGATGTCAAAGAAAACTGCTAAGAGAACTGAAAAGAAAGTACAGAGAGAGAGAGAGAGAGAGAGAGAGAGAGAGAGAGAGAGAGAGAGAGAGAGAGAGAGAGAGAGAGAGAGAGAGAGAGAGAGAGAGAGAGAGAGAGAGAGAGAGAGAGAGAGAGAATGTAACACTAAAAGCTACTGGTATGTAACGATTCCCAGACACGTCACATTATTACCAGAGCTGAAATGACACGTTAGAATAGAGAGGAGGAATGTAACACTGGCGTAACGTAACACTTTACCGCTGCTGTTACAACCATGAGATTTGTAACGCTACAGAGAATTATCTACATGAATATATAACACTGAATATAACACTAAATAATTGAAAGAAAATAAATTGGGTCTTTGTACCAGATAAAGATAATATTTCTGGTATACGTTACGTTATAACCTGATGATTTGTGATATATATTTATGATGTTGATAATAATAATAATAATAATAATAATAATAATAATAATAATGATAATGTATACATATTACTTATTATCATTGCAATCAGTATGAATATAATGACATAATACACGAATGCGTTAAGTAAGGAATCAGTGAATAAGTAACTATGAATTCATGTCAACTGTAAATAAAAATTGGAAATGCATTGATAGTATATATGAATAAATTATTTGACTTTAGTGACCAAGAATAAAGAAATGTTAAAAAATAATCCGAAATCTTACAGTAACTCTTAGTAGCGTTGTGCAAATAAGAAAGAAAGAAAGAAAGAAAGAAAGAAAGAAAGAGAGATAGAAAGAAAGATAGAAAGAAAAAAAAGAAAAACAAAATAAATAAAAAATAAATGAAAGAAAAAAAAAAGAATGACAGAAAGAACAGAAAAAAAGAGTTATAGGGAAAGAAAGAAATAAACAAATAAAAACTAAAAGAAAGTCAAAACGAATACAAAAATAGAAAAAAAAATATAGAAAAAATATAAAAAAAGAGAAATAAAATTAAATAAAGGAAGTCAAGTGAAAGCGAGTAAATAGTGTGTTGCGTTGTGACAAGCTAAGCAAAGCAACACAGCCGCTGCCATGATAAATAAAGACGATAAATAGTAACAAATGGCGGTGATAAAATACTAATGGTTCACCGGATTCCTGGGAAAGGCGGAGCAGTCATGTGCGTCACCTGCCAGACACACACACACACACACACACACACACACACACACACACACACACACACACACACACACACACACACACACACACACACACACACACACACACACACACACACACACACACACACACACACAAGGAAGGAAATAGGAAATAGTGACGTCCAGGAGAGAGAGAGAGAGAGAGAGAGAGAGAGAGAGAGGAGAGAGAGAGAGAGAGAGAGAGAGAGAGAGAGAGAGAGAGAGAGAGAGAGAGAGAGAGAGAGAGACAATTGACAAAAAAATACCGTATATGTTCTTTCTCTTTTCTTTCTTTCTTTCTTTCGACTCAAAGGAGGAAATATTTATACCTTCAAGTACTCTACAAAGACTGAAAACATATCACCCAAACATATCTATCGACCCCAATCACACACACACACACACACACACACACACACACACACACACACACACACACACACACACACACACACACACACACACACACACACACTTAGACTAAAAACTCTTAAGGTCTATTTGTCTCCATGCTGTTGAGGAAACTGGTCAACACACACCAACAAATCATATTTCCTTCCACTAAGCAGGTAAGGTATTGTGCTAAACATGACCTATATAGAGTAAAGAACCTCAATATTTTCACTAATAAAATCCTCCAGAACTTTATTATAATACCCAAAACAGCTACACCTTTACAGATATATAGAGTCCTCAATCATCCCAGCTTGACTATAAACGATGGAATACTAACATTTACGAGGTGTAGTGATTGGTCAGAGTCGGTAATGATGTGTCCTAACAGTTAAATTTGAGTTTCCTATCAGTTCAGGACACCCAATCTACTGAAGTCACACCTTAGAGTTGTTAT
>JAPQNM010000003.1:748042-753042 GCA_029783475.1 Metacarcinus magister | reverse complement strand
AGGAAGGAAAGGAAACGAAAGAAAATAACAGGAAGAGAATGAAGAATAATTGGAAGAAAATGAGAAAGTGGTTAGAGAAAATGTAGTAAATAAATATATGATAAAATACAAACGTGATACAGAGAGTTAACAGGATCAAGACTGGTTGTGTAAAGTTATAAATCCGTATAATACAAGTTCACTTCACGTATATATATTAATATTCAATGTCTATATTTTTACTTTCTTCCTAATTTCTAACTTTTTTTCCCATTTCTTCCTCCTTCACTGTTTTTTTTTTTTTTTTTATCCTACATTAAGTGTTTTTTTTCCCCTAATTTTCTGATCATGTTCTTTCTTATTTTTTTATTTATTTATTTTTTTTCATTAATTTCTTCATATCTTCCTTTTTCCTTTTTTTTCCCTTATTTATTTGTCCTTTCGTCACACTATTTATTACGTAACATAAAATGGGTCGTAACAACTACAGTGTCTCCGTTACGTCACGTCACGTCACGGAAACTTATCTATTTTATTATTATTATTATCTCTTTCTCTCTCTCTTTTACCTCGAGGTCGTGGAGAGATTTTTTAGTTGTTTTTATGACTTCCGGAATCGTTTGTTCCGTGGGAGAATTATAACACCATTGTACACACACACACACACACACACACACACACACACACACACACACAGACACACACACACACACACACACACACACTCATACTCTCTCTCCTTCTTTCTCTTTATAAATCATACATCTATTTTTCTAACTATATGTATTTTCTTTTTTACACTTATTGATATTCATTACAATGCAGTTTTGTTAATACCAGTTAATATCAGGTTTACAAAATTCGTTGTCGTTATTAATTTTCGTCTTTTTATTATATATATATATTATTTTTTTATTATTTTCATTATTCACTGTATTTTCTAAGAATTTATTTGTAATCCCATGTTTTAAGAAGCTTTCACCTTGCATTAAATTTCTTCGGTCAATGGTTTCTTCACATAATAATATATTCGTTCATTTATCATAACATTTATTATTTGTCTAATACTCAAGTTAATCAGAATATCAGTTATCCTCTCTTCACCATTCTCTATCACCATCACTATCACTATCATCATCATCATCATCAGCAGCAGCAGCAGCAGCAGCAGCAGCAGCGTACCGTACTTTCACTTCGTCCATTCACAAACGTCCGTCCATTCATAAATGTGTAAACGACCTTCCGAGCCGACCGACACCCATCCTCTCTTTCTTTCTCTTCTTCTTCTTCTTCTTCTTCTTCTTCTTCTTTTATCTTTTTTTTACTGTTTAAATTCTTTTCCTATTTTCTTTTTCCCTTTTCTTTTCCTTTATCTTTTATTTTGTGACTTGTTTGTTTAATTTTCCTTTTATTCTTTTTTTTTATTTCTTTTCTTTTCTTCTCTTCTATTCATGAACTTAATTAAAAGCAAGCAAGATCACATGACTTAAAAAAAAGATAAATACTGCTTATAATATATTTTTACCGTTGTTCTTTTGTCTTCATTGTTATATATGTGTAACTTATTTATTTTTTTTTAACATTATACAACACGATAACAAATCACTCAAGTACAAAATAAAAATAAAACCATAAAAAAATAAAAAGGTGTAAGTACATACATACACACACACACACACACACACACACACACACACACACACACACACACACACACACACACACACACACACACACACACACACACACACACACATAACTGACGGGTTGATGAACAGATAAATTAATATTCAAATTAATAAATGTATGAATAAACATATACATATATACACAGATAAGTCAATGAATCGACAGGTGATAGAGTTAGCATAAAGTGAATTAGTGTAACTGCAAATCATCTTTCTGCCTAAATGTTATATAATTGAAAAGAGTGTCCATTAAAAGGCAAACAATTACGTTGATTGCAATAAAGGTTTTGTTTGTGTTGAGTGTTGCTGAGTATATAGGCATGAGTAATGATGATGATGATGATGATGATGATGATGATGATGATGATGATGATGATGATGATGATACGATATTAACACCATCATCAACAGCTAAGTTTTTTCTTCCCCCTTTCCAATAAGAAAATAATGATTCATGAAAAACTGAATGTTAAGAAAAATATTACAATTCCATGTTTTCTAATTCTTTTTTTTTACTCTTCATAGATATACGAAGAAAAAAAAACATTAGATAACTTTAGTTGTTTCCTTTAGTTAATAGATTTCATTAAGAAGAAATTGTATGGCCACATTTTTTATAATTTTTCGTATATTCATCTCTCTCTAAAAAAAAAATAATACATTGAGACCATTTCAACTATTCAATCAATACATATAACTTTACCATTACTCCCAAATTTCTCCTATTTGCAACTATTAAAGGAAGAGCATCAGTCAGTATTAGTAAGTTCGTGTCAGTGGCTTGGCTGCCTTGGACGTGTCAAGCCAACCTGCAGCAGCATGTCACGGAGGCTACTGGGTCTGTTTGTTGTTGAGTTATTACACTGCCTTTGTTACGAGGGTGGAATACAAGGTCACGTACCCATCAAGGAAGGAATAGTGAAGTTACCGTACTTAACGCGTCTATTATAACACTAAACAGTTACAAAATAATACGTTTAGTTATTTATAAGGATGTTAAAAAGTTTCTATAGACTTGTAATTATGATAGAAGAAACAACAGTTGCATTTTTTTTAGTGGAAAGATGGTTGGGTGGAAGAAATGATAACAAATATTCAGATTAACAAGACGGAAGGAGAAAAGGAGAATACTTAATGGTAACAATACTCCTCTCTCTCTCTCTGAAGATAGTGACACAGATGCACAAAACAACAGGAACCACAAACAATGGAAGTAGAATTAATGGTCGTTGGGTCTTTAGTCTCAAACAAGGCACTGACTCGATGCTTCATGTGAAAAAAGGTTCATTGATTCAGTCAGATGATTCGCTTGTATAGGGTTACCTAAATGCTATGGGTTGTTAACGATAAATTAATAGTTAACATTATTCAATTTGTTTTTATCATTCTGTTGTATAAATTTTTTTTTGTGGTGGAGGTAGACCGCACGCAAAAGTATAAGTCGATCGCACGCACAAGTAAATGGACAGGTGGACCGCACGCTAAAATTAACTATATCTTTCTCAAACTAAAATTAATCTTTATCTCACCACTTGATATAAAACATCACAATTCTGTAATCACTACTTACACTCAAATGATCTAGCCTTATAACTTTTTTTTTTCTTACTGCATGGATATTCGATCTGTTTGAGGTAGTATCATTATTGTTTTTTATTCGTTTCGTATGTAAGTAGCATTGATAAAAAAAAGTATTCATTTCAACCCATAGTTCGTATCCTTAACACTGTGTATCGACTCACCCTATTGAACCACCCGAACCCCTACCAAGAAATTATGAACATATGGTAATACGTAACCTACTCACACTAGTTTCCTATTATTTCCATACGCTCATACATTATGCTTAGTTTAGGTCTAGGTGAACAGAATAAAGATATGACGTATAGTTTCAAAGTGTATCTGATCAACAAAGTCACTGCCTCTCCTCCCTTACCTTATGTTCATCAGTCTGGCGTTGCTACTCCTTCCTACACCGTAATACCCTTCGTCTGGAGTGAGCAGGACCTTATGTCTTCTCTAATGAGTATGTGAACAATCTACACTGAAAGGGGAACTAATATAGCGGCGGTAAACACACGATCACTCCAGAACAAACATGCGTGGACCTGAATGATCCTAATTTTGATCTTGAAGTTTCCCTCAAGTTAGACCTTTGTATCGACACTCGGCAGCTCCTATGAGGGGGAAAAAAGAAAAATATGGAAAGCACACAGAGAACAGAGAAAAAAAATGCATACTCTTAATACACGTCCTAGTTCCTTAATCTCGCGTATCACATTTTCCTCAGAACTCTTTCACCGCGTCAATCCTCCGTGTACTCTCGTCTCCCCACACAGTCAGTCCCGCCAACAACACCATCCATTCCCTTCCAGTTCTTTCAACCACTTCATTCATTCATTTCACGTCCCATTTCTGTTAGAATCACATGCATCATTTCCATCCTGTCACGGTCACATTAAGTATGACTAAGTATGACTTTCAAGCATACTTATGTGGAATCTCGCCTCTTCTTGACACTAACATTTTCTATTTACTTTCATTTCTCATTTTTCTTTGTTATATACTTTTCCTTGCTTCATGTTTCTTATTTTACGATATTTTTAAGGTGTCATTACAGTCATTAGTATTTTCGTGGATTCAAATGTCGCGCGACTGTTACCACATGTTGCCAGCCACTCTTGATCGTGATAATGGACTTAATTTCTCCCTAAGTCAGGTCTTAATAACGCCAGCTCCTATAAGAAAAAAGAAGTAAATGATGAATAAGAAGAAATATATCCAGCATGTAGTTATAATTTGTACATGTGGCGCAACACGTATATTCTCTCAGCTCAGTACTTTTTTTCCAACGGCGCGTCAACAATCCTATGTAAGCTGTTTAAACATCATGTAACGCCAGTGTAACGTTTGAAATACATTATATAATTATTTTCATGTATGTTCAGCACTTAATACAACTCCATGCGAACTTAATTGTAAATATAATCGTATATATAAAAGTTATATCTGGAAATTACTCAACGCCTCCACTACTCGTGTCCGCCATGATGCTTGGACGTGTTTTGTTTTAGTGTGAAGTGATTAGCTGATTATCGCCGCCATATTGTTTTGAAGGAACTGATTAGGGGATTATCGCCGCCATATTGTTTTGAAGGAAGCGATTATCAACCCAGACTGAGGCGCAGAAAGGAGGACGAACGCACATACTAACGAACACGAGGTAAGGGCGGACAGGTGGCGATGGTGGTAGTGGTGGTTATTCTTATTATTATAAAATGTAAAATAAATAGACTGTACCTAAACTGGATTAAATATTATGACGTAGAATGA
>JAPQNM010000003.1:738042-740542 GCA_029783475.1 Metacarcinus magister | reverse complement strand
CGGCGACGTGAGGGAGGAAGGACGGTAATGGCTGAGAAAATAGTGCGGCGGCGGCGGTGGAGGGGGAGGGGGCGACAGTGGGGTTAGGGGGCAGCGGTGGTCTGATAGTGAGCAATGTTCGCGGGTTTGAGGCCAATAGCTCCGAGATTGCGAGCGGACAAGAGGAGGAGGGAAGGGGAGGAGAGGAGGGGAAGGGAAGGAGAGAGGAGGGGAAGGGGAGGAAGGTAGGAGCTGTCCCTCTCTCTCATCTAACCACTAATACCACCTCACTCAGTACTAAACAGGTGCTATTCTGTGTGTGAATGTGTTTGTAAAGTGGGTCGTGGTTTTATAAAAGTTCAAAGTAAACATAGTGGTATTGTTTATGTATTGCTTCACACCAGTATAATGACATAGACGTTTGCCGTTATTATGTTATAGTGAAATACATTAAGTTTATGTAGAGATATACTTTGACCAAATTTATTCTTTAATTATTGATGATAAAACGTAAATGACAATGTTAATGCGAAGATGATCCGTTAATGACACAGATCTCAGCGTTTGTTTATTTAATCAGCAGATAAATAATATGTGTTGCATGTTTTCAATTGTTTAATAAAAATGGTATATACAATGTATTCTGTTTTTCAATTAATTATGCTGTCTTTAGCATTATTGTATATCAGTTACTTACAAAATAGATTATATATAAGTAAAAATAGAGAAAAAACAGACAAATATATAGTTAGTTGTTAGGTTGGGAATGCACGGATTGGACCAATTTGGGAGAGCGTTACCGAAGAGCATTTTTTACCTGAGATGGAATGCGCTATAGTTATGTAAAAAAAATATATACCAGTAATGAAAATATAATGTATCATCACTTTCATATAATAATCATCACACTATTGCGATGAAGTATGGGTAGTTTTGACAATTTTCATATTGACATACTAATTTAAACATGATTAGAAAAAAAAAAAATCAATATGAATAAATAATCAATATAAAAAAATATATATATCTACCAGTAGTAGTAGTAGTAGTAGTAGTAGTAGTAGTAGAAGTAGTAGATAGTAATCCTCTCTACCTCTTATCTACCTTTAATCAGCTATCACCTCTTCTTTCCAGTACATAAACAAGGTAGACTGAATAGGAGTGTTTACAGCCCTCCTCCTCCTCCTCCTCCTCCTCCTCCTCCTCTTTCTCCTCCTCATCCTTATCCAGGTAGTGATGGGTGGAAGGGCATGGGTTCCGGACACAGCAGGGGGGGGGCGCTACAGGGGTGGTCATCTGATACCCGGCGCCGACCTGACCTCCTCTACAACACCGAGGAGGAGGAGGAGGAGGAGGAGGAGGAGGAGGTGATGGTGGTGGTCCTGGAAACAATACAAAGGAGATAAGTTGGAAAGTATTTAGAGGGAGAGAGAGAGAGAGGGGAGGAAGGAAGGAAGGAAGGAAGGAAGGAAGGAAGGAAGGAAGGAAGGAAGGAATAATAGATAACAAAACATCATTAGTATAAATACCTGACCTTCCTCACCACTTCCTATACACAACTACCTATACACTACTACCTATACACACACACACACACACACACACACACACACACACACACACACACACACACACACACACACACACACACACTAACCTATACCTGCCTTTCGACTCGTCTCATTAGCCAAAATCACCGGTAAATACACCTTCGACCTACAGGTATAAACATTATCAATGCTACCTCACCCTAAGCCTATAGTAGTAGTAGTAGTAGTAGTAGTAGTAGTAGTAGTAGTAGTAGTAGTAGTAGTAGTAGTAGTAGTAGTAGAGTGATAGTGGGAGATTAGAGAAAGAGAGGAGATGGAGAAAGAGAGGAGGATAGGGAAAGGGGAGAGGGAGGAAGAAGAGTAGAGTGAGGGGAGGTTAGCGGTAGGAAGGTAGGGTCAGGCTGGGTAGGGAGGTGTATTATTTGGTTAATTTAGTGGAAAATCTAGTGTATTGGGCGACGCTACTGCTGTTCTTACTGATTTTACTGCCGCCGCTATTACCATGAAAAGGTCTTGAATCGCATTCCTGAGAGAGAGAGAGAGAGAGAGAGAGAGAGAGAGAGAGAGAGAGAGAGAGAGAGAGAGAGAGAGATGAGAGATCAAGAAAATAATAAGAATAAAAAAGAATATAGAAAGAAAATGTAAAGATTATGTGGTAGCGAAAACTATAGTACCTCCTCCTCCTCCTACTCTCCTCCTCCTCCTCCTCCTCCTCCTCCTCCTTCACCTCCTCACGAAGCCTGTTTAAGTGCCTTGTTTAACGCGAAAAGGTTGACAGAAACGCGCTCTAGGAATTCTTCTCTTTACATGCGATGGATTGTGTAAACTTGAGAAAAAGAGAGAGAGAGAAAAAAAAAGAAAGAAAGAGAGAAAAAAAAACAAGAACAAGTCCGTGAAAGATCCTTGACGATACGCGGGGAAAGAAACAAGAAAAAGAGAGAAAAAAAGAAAAAGAGAGAAAAAAGAAAAAG
>JAPQNM010000003.1:725542-730542 GCA_029783475.1 Metacarcinus magister | reverse complement strand
TTGTTATTTTTATGTCTTGAAGTGATTCTGATTTTGTCATGAAATTATTTTGATCTTTCTAAGCAAACATTATTTTTTTCTCAATATGATAAGTCTATGAATCGTAACTATTTCCTTGTATTTTTCAAGGTAACATTAATTCTGTCCATCAACCACCACCACCACCACCACCACCACCACCACCACCACCACCACCACCACCACCACCACCACCACCACCACCACCACCACCATCACCACCACCACCACCATCACCATGAGTCACCACCACAGAAAACACCTTTAGTAGCATAATCACCACCACCACCACCACAAGACATCAATATCAACCACATTATACACAGAGTCAACAACACCACTACCATTACCACTACTACTACTACTACCACTACTACTACCACTGCTACAACAACAACAACAACAACAACAGCTGCTGGTACTGTTGTTGTGATCTAAAACATATGGTGTGTCACGAGTCTCCCATGTTGTTGATGGCAATCATTAATTTCTCTGTCAACATGATGTGCACCTGTGTCTGTCTGTCTGTCTGTCTGTCTGTCTGTCTGTCTGTTTCTCTCTCTCTCTATATCGGTTTATATATTCAATTGTTTTTTTCTTTTTCCTGCGAGAGAGAGAGAGAGAAAGAGAAAGAAAGAGACAGAGAGAGAGTAAAGGTAAACCTGCCAAGGAGTTATATAAAAAGCATAAAATATATCACCATCACTGTAGAAAAGAAGAAAAACCTGATGAAGATAAAATAAAATAGAATCACGAACTTAGGGGATAAAATAGAGGTTTTAAGTGGAGTCAGAGAGAGAGAGAGAGAGAGAGAGAGAGAGAGAGAGAGAGAGAGAGAGAGAGAGAGAGAGAGAGAGAGAGGAAGAGAGAGAGAGAGAGAGAGAGGAGAGAGAGAGAGAGAGAGAGAGAGAGAGGCGAAAACAACTACAGATTAAGGATGTCAGAGTGGCCTCACAGACATATGGCTGAGGCTGACACGCCTGTCAGCAACCAACCCACATCGCTGACGGCTGTTTCACCACTGTATTATCCCTAAGCCTAGTGTGTGTGTGTGTGTGTGTGTGTGTGTGTGTGTGTGTGTGTGTGTGTGTGTGTGTGTGTGTGAGTGTGTGTGTGTGTGTGTGTGTACAAAGAGAGAGTACAGGAACAGACATTAACAGCCCTATTAGACCTAACAGGCTGTCAGTGTGGTTACATTCTACTACTATAATATGTACTTGATTAAATAGTGATCTACTCGATAAAATTAAATATTTAGTGTACTTTACCTCTATTTTATTTATTTATATATCTATTTTAAAGGTTTTCGTAACATCCGCTTCTTGCATGTTATTAGTTATATACTTATCTCTAAAATATGTCACCACCTCTTGATAAACAGATAGATAAATAGATAGGTTAATAGCTACATAAACACATATTAACCACATATTAGTATATACACATAACTATCAGTAAAATATTCGTGTATTCCGCATGTATATCATCCCACATTATTAATTTGTCTAGCTCGTCATTTGCATTATAATTTCACGTTAGCAAGGAAACACTTTGACTCTCCCAGGGCACACACACCTCACTACGGTAAGAACAGACTGCAGGAAGGATAGGAAAGGCGAGGCAATAATACTAATAATAAGGGTGACGTCTTAAGTGTAATATGGTGTTAATAATATTTCTGCGAATGAAAGAAATACGAGCGTTGCTAAGCGATTACTTCCCCTGAGAATGTGTTATGTGGTGGCCTTGTGATTACCGGTGTGGGAGTCCGGGAACTGGTTGGCTTCCGTTACAGTATGTGTGTGGGGGTGAGTGTGTGTGTATATTATGTATTTTATATATATATTTATTTATTTTCTTGATGTTCTTTTTTTTATTTGTCTATTATTTTCTTCTTATATTCCGTCTATGAACTTCTTACAACATCTGGTATTATATTTTCTTTTTCTTTTCATGTCTTTTTTCCTCTTTTTTTTTCTTCTTTGTTTTATTTCTTGATCTTTTCTCTTGTCCTTTTCCTCATTATCGCCATGTGTCTTTGTCTCTACTAATGTTTCTTTTTCCTTCAGTTATACATTCCCTTCCTTCCCCTCCTTCCTTCCTTCACTCCCTTTCCTTCTATCACGTACTTTTCCTCCTCCTCCTCATCACTCGGGCATCCTCCCTTCTTTTCCTCCTCAGTTTTTTCCCTCTTCCCTTTTTTCCCTCTTGTCTTTCAGCTTGTCTTACTTTCCTCATTTTCCGTTTCCTCACTCCTCTTCGATCACTCATTTTATTCCCTTCCGCACGCTTCTTTGCTACATTTTTTTTCCCCTCTCTCACTTCTACAAGTTCAGTTCCCCTCTTTCTCTCATTCTCTCTCTTTCTCTCTCTCTCCCCTATCCCCTGCCCCCCTTTAAACCGTCATCACCGCCACATTCCTCTCTCTCTCTCTCTCTCTCTCTCTCTCTCTCTCTCTCTCTCTCTCTCTCTCTCTCTCTCTCTCTCTCTCTCTCTCTCCTATCTCCTGCCATGCCCCTCCATTCAACCTACACTCACTCACTCCCTCCTCAAGATCCTAACACCACCACCACCACTACTACTACTACTACTACTACTACTACTACTACTACTACTACTACTACTACTACTACTACTACTACTACCACCAACACCACAACCCCTTACTTCCCTCATACACTCTTACTTTCTTTCTTTCTTTCTTTTACTCTCTTTCCTCCCCTCCCTCCTTCCCTCCGTCTCTCTTTCCCTCCCTCACTCCCTCTTTCTACCTTTCTCTCACTCACTCACTCACTCACTCGCTCGCTCGCTCGCTTTTCCACCCCGTCTTCCCTCCTCTCCTTGCTCTCTCGCTCTCTCCCCTTCCTCCCTCCCTTCCCTCTCTCCCTTCCCCTCTCCTCCTCCCTTCCCTCCCCTTCCCTCCCTCCTCGTCGTAATGATTTACCGCCCTAAGGACCACCCCGGCGGCCGCTACATCGGTGGCCTTGTTAGCTAACGTCAACTTGGCTCCTATGCCCTTCATGCCCCGACCCTCCTAGGTTTTTCGTTCACCGACTCTCTCCTCTTCGCTCACTCTCCTCCTCCTCCTCCTCCACCTCCTCCTCCTCCTCCTCCTCCTTCTTCTTCTACACTGACACCCTTCTGCCATCTTCCCCCTCTCACTCGTCCTCCCTCCCTCCCTCCCTCCACGTCCCTCCCTCCCTTCCTTCCTCCTTCCCTTCCTCCTCTGCCGCTGTCTGCTCTCGTCTCGTCGCTCAGACCTCCATTCTCTCTCTCTCTCTCTTTATTTTTTCTTTCCTCTCTCTCTCTCTCTCTCTCTCTCTCTCTCTCCTCTCTCTCTCTCTCTCTCTCTCTCTCTCTCTCTCTCTCTCTCTCTCTCTCTCTTTTTTTTTCTTCTCTCTCTTTCTCTTTATCTTGTTCTCTAGTCTTGTCTTTTCCTCCCGCTCTTCCTTCACCTTACCACCACCACCTCCTCCTCCTCCTCCTCCTCCTCCTCCTCCTCTTCTTCTTCTTGTTCTTCTTCTCCAACTTTATCCTTGTTTCCATACTCTCACCTTATTCTAACATTGCTGATGATGACTATGATGGCTGTAATAGCACGGAGGGGGGAGGGGGTGGAGGGGGGGGGGTCAGGAGATGTTAATTCCTTTAATTCCGTGGCACCTTCCGTATCTGCCTCCCTCCCTCAGTCTCATCCTACCCTCCATCCATTCTTCCTCTTCCTCCTCCATCTTTCTTCTAGTGTGTCTGTTTGTCTGTATGTATGTATGTATGTATGTAAAGTGAGTGCAGTATACTAATAGGTAGGTGTTGTGTTTGATTGATGTATGTTAAGTTAATACGTTTGTACAGCATATACACACACCCATGCACACATACATATACACACACCCATGCACACATACATATACACTCCTCTCACTTAGTCGCTAGTACCCCTAGAAGAGAAGTCAACCCACCCAAACACTGATCGTCAATACAGGTGATAAAAGCAATCACACTGCCATGTTAGAAATATAATATTATACTACTGCAACACAATCCAATAGGGACATCAATCAAACATTATAGTTTTATAGTCACTTTTTTATTATTTTTTCCACGAGAGCATGACACTATGGTCAAATAAATACTTTAACTAAAGGATTTGCGCTCTAAAATGTCTTTCCTCTCCTACACTACAGTACATTATCAAATAAATAGGTTTTTTTTTACATTTTGTCCATTATGCTTAACAAAAAGTGGTAAACTAAATGAAACATATTCTTATCATAACATTATTATATATATACAACAAAAAAGAAAGACAGCTAGAGCTTTTCATGCCAAGCAATTAACATCCGTCACCTCAATGAGCGGTGCCCTTAGTGGTGCTCTTTGAGGGGTTCTTGGTGGAGGCATGTTGGTAGAAGTCATGTTGAACACTGCGTCGCTGCGCCTTCATGGCCTCCAGGCGGGCAGTGAGGTGACGCGCGGCGGCCTCCACTTGGTCGCGGGGACCCTGGAGGGTGACTGTCCCCGACTGTGTGTCTTGGACTGGAGGCACCATCACACGCACGTGGGGGTGCTGCCCCTGCAGCTGACGGATGCCCTCCCCGCCCCAGCCGATGACGTGACGCCGCTGGTTGGGCGTCACTGGCACAGACACTTTGTACTTTAAAAGTTGTCGTGCCTGCTTCGCCTTCAGCAGCTGGGCCTCGATGCCCTGGACGCACCTCTTAATACTCTGCGCGGCCGCAGCCACGCGACTCTTGGGTCCCTCCAACATTACGGTGGAGGTGTGCAAGTCGTGGTGCAGCGGCACTGTCACGCGCACGCCGCCGTGCTCCTGCTGCAAGGCTCGGAGGGTGTCGCCGCGAGGACCCACCACGTGGCGCCGCATCTTGGGCGCCACCTCCACCAACACCTTCACCTCGTCTTCCTTCCAAGACTGCCGCACACTCTGCTCATTCTTAGTCACACCAGCAAGATTCCTCGATGGT
>JAPQNM010000003.1:703042-710542 GCA_029783475.1 Metacarcinus magister | reverse complement strand
TAATATCTATAAATATGCCTTTCAACTAAAATTTGAAGGAAGAAATAGTGAATACGAAGCAAAAGAACAATAATTATATCAAAACAGACTCAGACTTTTGATAATCTTTCTCATTAGTTTATTATTGATTAATTGTATTTCGTGTTTATTTATTTATTGCATTCTTCCTTTTCATATAAACTTTTTTTTGGGGGAGGACGTGTCATCATAATCGTCGTCTCTTTCCTCCTCCTCCTCCCTCCTCCTCCTCCTCCTCCTCCTCCTCCTCCTACATAGTATCGCTACATGGTATCACTTCCTCTTCCGGCCAGCTTTAGCTGTAGAGAGGGTGGGTGAGGGAGGAGCCTTCAACTTTGCTGTCCTTTTTGTCTCCATTAAATAGATAGTATAGCAGTAGTGTAGTCTCTCTCTCTCTCTCTCTCTCTCTCTCTCTCTCTCTCTCTCTCTCTCTCTCTCTCTCTCTCTCTCTCTCTCTCTCTCTCTCTCTCTCTCTCTCTCTCTCTCTCTCTCTCTCTCTCTCTCTCTCTCGTTTCCTGTTCTCGTTCTCCGATGAGTTCTTGTTCCAGTTTCCTTCTATATGTGAATCATGTTTATTACTTCCTCAAATTGTCTTTCTTTTTTTTTTTTCCTTTTTTGTCATTCTCTCTCTCTTTTTTTTTGTCCCTGTTCCTGCTACGTGCTTCTCTTCCTGTCTTCAGTGTGTGTGTGTGTGTGTGTGTTGTGTGTGTGTGTGTCCTGTGTGTGTGAGTGTGTGTGGTGTGTGTGTGTGTGTGTGTGTGTGGTGTGTGGTGTGTGTGTGTGTGTGTTTTGTTAGCAATTGGCTTAGTATTATTTCATGTGCATTGTGATAAAGCTGTAAACTGATCATAGTATATTTGTATCAATTCTATTTTATTTATTCTCTCTCTCTCTCTCTCTCTCTCTCTCTCTCTCTCTCTCTCTCTCTCTCTCTCTCTCTCTCTCTCTCTCTCTCTCTCTCTCTTCAGCTATAGGGTCAGGTTTTCTGCCTAATATGTGGGTTGACAGAAGTGTTATGGGAGTAGCTACAGGGCTGCTTATATGATACTTGGCAGGGTAGGAAGGGTAGGGTATCAGGGTAGGGTAGCAAGGGTACGGTAGGAAGGGTAGGGTAGGAATGACAGGGGTAATGTAGGGATAACCACACCACACCCTGCCATGCCTACCATTACCCCTTGCCATTAATTTTTCCATACTAGGTTAGGTTAGGTTAGGTTAGGTTAGGTTAGGTTAGGTTAGGTTAGGTTAGGTTAGGTTAGGTTAAGGTCAGGTTAGGTTAAGGTTAGGTTAGGTTAGGTTAATGAGAGAGTGAAATAAGGAGATAAATAGATAGATAAATAGCGAGAGAGAAAGAGAGTATAGTAAGTAAAAAAAGGATAGTTTCGAGGCTAAAGAGGGTGGAGATATGGCCATTAGGGTGGAGGAAATGGATGCCACTGAGGTAGAGGAGGAAATATGATGTAGGGAAATTTTTAAGGACGACGACCGAGAGGAGGAGGAGGAGGAGGAGGAGAGAAGGAGGAGGAGTAAATAGTAGTATATATCACTGGTTATTGAAGGTGCTGTTGATGATGATGATGATACAAAAAAAAAACAGAAGAACAAGAACAAGATTAAGAACAAAAACAAGATCATGAACAAGAAGGTGGAGGAAGAAGACGAAGAAACACAAAGGAAGAACAAACATCAGTAGCATTGTTGTTGGTTGGCTTATTATAGGCTACGAGATAGTTTGTGAAGAGGAGAAGAAGGAAAAAAAAGAAAAGAAAAAAAGACGAACACACACACACACACACACACACACACACACACACACACACACACACACACACACACACACACACACACACACACACACACACACTTGAAGCGTCTGGAGTCGTTACTTCTATATTACGCATCCGAGCTGAAGAGAGTAACCTAACACTTGAAGGGGGGGGGAGGGGGGGGAGGGGAGTGGCGTGGGTGGTCTAGGAGTGAATGAGAGAGAGAGAGAGAGAGAGAGAGAGAGAGAGAGAGAGAGAGAGAGAGAGAGAGAGAGAGAGAGAGAGAGAGAGAGAGTGAGAGTAGGAAAACAACGAGGACTAGAAGAAGAAAAAAAGAGGATGATGAGAAGGATGACGAGAAGAGGAGGAGGAGGAGGAGGAGGAGGAGGAGGAGAGGAGGAGGAGGAGAAGAAGAAGAAGAAGAAGAAGAAGAAGAAGAAGAAGAAGAAGGAGGACCTGCCTACCCATTAATGTACTCCTTCTGCTGGACATTAGCAGGAGGCGCGAGGGTCGTGCCGGAGTAACACTGAGCGAAACTTAACTCAAGGAACAATGGCGGGAAAAGGAGTCTCACTTATCCATTGTGAAGTAACGACCACGAGGAAGAGGAGGAGGAGGAGGAGGAGGAGAGGAGGAGGAGGAGGAGGAGGAGGAGGAGGAGGAGGAGGAGGAGGATTGCACTCTCTTCAACTTACATGACGTGCCCCAATGACAGATCAAGAATACGTACTATGTGTTGTGTGTGTGTGTGTGTGTGTGTGTGTGTGTGTGTGTGTGTGTGTGTGTGTGTGTGATGTATGTATGTATGTATACTTACACATACACATACACACACACACACACACACACATATATACATAAATATACACCTTTAAATAATGGTATTGAGGACTAATGTGTGTATGTTTAATTTTTTTATTTATTCATCTTTTTTTATTTTTAACATTATTGCAACCTATTATTTATTTCCTCAGCACATGTTGTGATAATTTTATAAAACACTACAAGAAAATAACACACTCCTATCGTACCAGGAGCAACACATTTTACCAGGGTGTTGCGTAGCGCCTCATAACAACGCAGTAACACAAGACGGGTTAAGTGTGTGGGCTGCGGTGTGATCGAGTCTCTCATTAACACAGCCTTAGCCTCACCCACCCTCCCCTCGACACTCCCACACGAGGAAGTACCGATTTTAACGCTTTCTCGCTCATTCTGCACGGTCGTCAACCATCCCGCTGGCGTGTGCTGTGCCCCCTCTCTCCCCTCCTGCCACAAACTCTCCTCCACGCGGCTCAGACGTGGACAAGAGCAGTGCCATAGAACGAGTGACACTGCCCATCAAAACAACTTAAATGATGTATAGTAAATAATTAACTTTCTTTAGGTAATGTCAAAGGTTTCTGGAGTACACCACCACCACCATCACCATCATCATCACCTTCACACCCTCACCACCACTACCATGAGCCCGCATTTCTACCTCACACCTCCCTACTGTCACAATTATTTATTAGTAGCAGTATTGTTATGGATATTTGTTTATTTATTTATCCCTCATTGCCTTGTTGATGCATTACTCCGCTTAGCTGCGTTAAGATTAAGAGATACCACTGATAGGGGAGATAATGGGGACTTGTTTGTATTAGATTAGGTTAGGTTAGGTTAGGTTAGGTTAGGTTAGGTTAATTAATAGAGATGTAAGCCTGTATGTCACTTTTCTTTTCTTTTTTATATTCAAGCATAAGTTAAACAGGATTCATCTTTGTTCCCAGCTTCCCATCCCGGCAGGTAAAATTATTCATGTTGATATGCTCAGGTGCAGGCTCAAGGGGAGGGGGTGCTGGGAAGGGAGGGGAGGGGGTTAGAGGGGAGGGGGCGGCTGCAGTGTGGACACGTGTGCTTCTCAGGTGGGAAAGAGGGAGGGGGAAGGTGGGAAGGAGTGGAGGGGGGGGAGGAAGGGATGGGGGAGGGGGGAGGGAGGTAGCTTGCTTATTTAACACTTGCTACACGTGATCCATTATTCATATTGTGTGTATAGAGTCTTCATTTCTTTTTTTGTTTATTTTATTTATTTTATTTTATATATACTTGTCTATCTGTTCTGATCAATATATCTGCCTCTTGTTTGTGTTTTCTTCTTCATCATCATCATCATCATCATCATCATCATCATCATCATCATCATCATCATCATCATCACTTGGTAGCTCGATACCATAAACTAACACATCCACATATATCCAACACCAAATCTCCTCCCAGTCAGGTGTTGAAAGGTGCAGATGTAAGTACAAATGGGTGTGCGTGTGTCAGGGAGGTGTGTGTGTGTGTGTGTGTGTGTGTGTGTGTGTGTGTGTGTGTGTGTGTGTGTGTGTGTGTGTGTGTGTGTGTGTGTGTGTGGTAACTGTAATCTTTCTTAACACCCTCCTCTTAACACCTGTGAGAGCAACACCTGTGGCCTGTGTGTGTGTGTGTGTGTGTGTGTGTGTGTGTGTGTGTGTGTGTGTGTGTGTGTGTGTGTGTGTGTGTGTCTGTGTCTGTGTCTGTGTGTGTCTGTGTCTGTGTCTGTGTCTGTGTGTGTGTGTGTCTGTGTATGTGTGTGTCTGTGTCTGTCTGTGTGTGTGTGTGTGTGTGTGTGTGTGTGTGTGTGTGTGTGTGTGTGTGTGTGGGTGGGTGTGTGTAATAGCGTCAATAAATGAAGGTGTAATGTTGAAGTATCAGGTGTGAATAAAATTTCATATATGTTACTCTGTTGCTCTTCTTTGTGTGTTTGTTTGTTATTTGTTTATTTTGTATTATTTTTTTGTAGGTGATTTTTATAACGTTGCTGTCTGTTTTTATTTTATGTTTGTTACCTCTCTCTCTCTTTTTTTTTCTTTCATTTCTCTCTTTCTCACTTTCTCACTTTCACACACACACACACACACACACACACACACACACACACACACACACACACACACACACACACACACACACACACACAACGACGAAATAGTCTTGAATTTTTGAAACACTCATCTAGCTATTTAATCTCTGCACCTCCTCCTCCTCCTCCTCCTCTTCCTCCTCCTCTTCCTCCTCCTCCTCCTCCTCCTCCTCCTCCTCCTCCTCCTCCTCCTCCTCCTCTCCCCCTCCTTCTCCTCCATCTCCTCCTCCTCCTCCTTCTCTTCTTCCTTCTCCTCCTCCTCCTCCGCTACATGAATATTTTAAAAGGTAATTAACAGAGGTGAGACTCGACTTGTGAACTTGTAGAGAGAAAGATAGATAGATAGATAGATAGATAGATAGATAGATAGACAGGGAGAGAAGAGAGAGAGAGAGAGAGAGAGAGAGAGAGAGAGAGAGAGAGAGAGAGAGAGAGAGAGAGAGAGAGAGAGAGAGAGAGAGAGAGAGAGTAAAAAAGAAAGATTATATGCTTTTTTTGAGATACCAATAAAATGTTTGTATATTCTCGTCTTACAAACATATTATTGGTTATTAATTGTTTTATAGTGTGTTTAGAATGTGTGGATGAAAGAGAGAGAGAGAGAGAGAGAGAGAGAGAGAGAGAGAGAGAGAGAGAGAGAGAGAGAGAGAGAGAGAGAGAGAGAGAGAGAGACCAGACACGTTAAATGTGCTTCCATCCATAAATATTGCGTGATCTCTTCAACGCTCATTACACACACACACACACCCACACATACCCCCCACACACTCTCTCTCTCTCTCTCTCTCTCTCTCTCTCTCTCTCTCTCTCTCTCTCTCTCTCTCTCTCTCTCTCTCTCTCTTACCTGGCTAAATTGATTACAACAAAGGCTAATTATGTACCCCCACATAAGGTAACGGGAGAGATGCAGAGAGAAACACAGGTGACAGGAGAGGACCCGCCAACCTTACCTACTGCCTCTCCTGTTACGGTGGAGCAAGGAAGGAAGGGCAAGGGAGTGCGGGAGCGAGGCGAGAAAAAGGTGGGAAGGGGAAGAGGAGGAGGAATGCTGTGTAGACTAGAAATGTCGGTCCTGAGGTAGTTGAAAGGGGTGAAATTTGGGGTTTTTTGAAAGGTTTGAGATTTTTGTGTTGTATATTTTCATTTAAAGTGTATTATTTATTTTCATATTTTTATTTATATATGTACTTAATTATTCATATATCAATTTATTATCATAGTTAATTATATATAAAAAAACTGACCATAATTAAAGTTCACTGCGAATACAACATTATATATAGTAAAAAAAAAGACTGCAAAATGGAAGCTAACAGTTACTTGGATTGAATTAATTACCAAAACTGTGACCACCATGACCTTACCCTGACTGGAGGAACTTAACTGTTAACTGGAACTTGATACAACCTTAACTTAACCAGACTGACGGAGACACCCACTGCCTCGTTTAGTCAAGTTCAAATAGGACCACCCTGCCTGAGGTCCCAAGGAGTGAGTGGTCTTGTAATGACTCTGATTGCAAGATGTTAAGCTGTAACCTGAGAACAGACTGAAAAATGGTCTGCTTTCCTACACCTCTCCCTTCTACCAACATTGTTTATAAAGGCGATTGTACATTACTAAGTTAACTAAATTAGCCTCTGTGTGTTGTTGGGACTCATTCTACGTTTTCTATGAAGCTCATCTCTAATTTTTTTTTAATAACATTCCGTCTGATCTAAATGTGTGAATAAGAAGAATGAGAAAAATAATGAATTGATGAGTAAATTGGAACAACTGGAATTATATGTAACAGGAATGAGAAAATAGTTACATGTGTAGATAAGGTTGATTAGAAGAAGATAAGAAGATATGGTGGACAGAAGATAATAATATATGACGTGTGGATGGACTGACTCTCTCTCTCTCTCTCTCTCTCTCTCTCTCTCTCTCTCTCTCGCTCTCTCTCTCTCTCTCTCTCTCTCTCTCTCTCTCTCTCTCTCTCTCTCTCTCTCTCTCTCTCTTTTTATCTCTCTCTTTTTATCTCTCTCTCTGCAAGGAATGTAGATCACCAATCACATAATCATCACTGCTTAACACGTGGTGCTGAAGGCAATGTTTAATGCAGTGAGAACTTGTATGATTATGTATGAATTCCGTGACCACTCGACGAAGAAAAAAAATCTATTAATTAAGGTCACGTCAAGCAAACTCGCAGAACATGATGAAAAGAAATATTTAATGAATGCTGTTATTTTCGTGTTTTGTTTTCATATCATTATCTTAATCATCCTCCTCATCATCATCATTACCACCACCGCCACCACCACCACCACCACCACCACCATCACCACCACCACATGCAAACACACTTTCACCCACACAGCTGCATCGTAAAACACGTTCACCCGATGATGTTTCTAAGCTATTTCGTAATGTTTCTTGCTTTCAAGCGGGGTGACGATGCAAGGAAGGTAAATATGGAACACATGTGTTTATATATACATATATATTTATGTTACATATGTTTAGCGCTTGAACCTCGCTCATTAATAGTAATTTTGATATTACTTTCTTGCAAACGTTTCGGAAATTAACCATAACTTAATAGTTTAGAAACGCAACAGCATAGACTATATATACATACATACATACATACTTACATATACATATAAATACACAGACACACACACACGAGAGAAAGAGAGAGAGAGAGAGTGAGTGAGAGAGAGAGAGAGAGAAAAAAAAAGAGAGAGAGAAAAAAAGTATTGATTAATTATAACAGATATCAACGGCATACTATCT
>JAPQNM010000003.1:695542-698042 GCA_029783475.1 Metacarcinus magister | reverse complement strand
TCACCCCTTCACCCCCATGAGTAAGTACCATTTGCAATAACAATAACAATACCTACCTATACCTGCCTACCTGGTGTACTGACTGACTGACTAAGTGACACTGCCTGAAGGTGATGTAGAAGGTATGGCATGTAGACTTTGCTAATTGTCACATTTACCTGTATGTGATTATTCTCTTTCTATTACTTACACCTGCAAAGTATTGTATGTCTCTCTCTAGTTATTTATTTATGTCTCTTTTTTTTATTCATACAGAAATAATACCGATCTTATAACTATTACTCCTACTTGGTCACTCCATCCATACCTATATATTACACAACTTCACTTTTTACCTCTCTTAACCACTCCATACACGTTAGAACTCCTTGAATTGCCTATAGGAATATTATACAACCCTTCACTGAGAAACATTCGATCCTCCTTCCCGCTCTCCTCTCTGCCTATTTTCAGAACATGCTTTACTGTTACTCGTAAAAATATTTAAGCTGCCCTTACTAGGTGTCCTCTAACTCCATAAACGTGCAACACCCTCCACATTACTAATACATCAATAATGTCATACTCTTTCTTTCTTTAAATCCATAAATGTTGAGTAGTAAATCTCCTCCTTCCCCAAGAAATTCTCAGCACACGTCATTTCAACCCCAAACACATAATCAACACAATCTTTACTTCTCCTAAGCCGACCTTGACATGCTGAGTTAACTTATGTTTCTGTATTGTGCGTCTCTGGTGATAGGTTGTGTTGTATTTTCACTCTTAAGTCTTTTTCTTCTCTTGCTTTGTCAGTTTTCTTGTGCACTGTCAACCTTATTAGTCCTCGTTGCTATTATAATACAGTGGTATGATACATGTTTTCTGTAGTTGTTGAGATACTTACTTTTTCAACCTGTTCCAGCGGTACATATTTTTTGATCAATCTAAGTGGCTATTGAAGTCTAGAAATATTTTATTAGTTTTGTAGCTATTTTCATGTAGAAGTAAGACTTTTTTAATATTTTTTCTTTCAATATATTTTCTTTATAGCTGTCAATACTTGTTTCTTAGCCATGTTTTTTTTCTTCCTTGTGATATATTGACACAACACCACCACCTCCTATCAGTCTTATGTCAATACAAACCTTTTGATTTAATACCATTCACTATAGTTAGACATCTTATATACATACAATTATTGCTTATATTAACACTTACCTTAGAAATCACCTCTGACACTTTTCTATTTTTTTTTTTTTGACAAGTAGTAAACTTTTTTCATTAATTCCAAAAAGATTGCATATATGCCTTTTTTTTTTTTTTTATAGATATTTTCTCCTTCCTTCCAACTCTCATTAATCTATATTTCTTTAATTAACTGTTCTTTTTTTCTCTTTTTCTCTTCCATAACTTTCCAATCCTGTGATGTAAGTAGTGGTTCCAATTTTTTTTATCTCTCTCTCTCTTTCTCTTTCTCTCTCTCTTTCTCTTTCTCTTTTTCTCTCTCTTTCTCTCTCATCAGCTGTTCCGTGTCTTCATTCCATCTTTCACTACTCTATAATTACTAGTTATATATATTTCTTCTCCCTTATCAGTCCCTCCACCTTTCAATTCCATCAATCACTGCCTCATCCTCCTTCCACCACCACCATCAGTCTTCTTATACGATCCACATCCATCCATCTATCCATCCTTTGTAATGGTAATGGTTGTGGTTGTCTTTTTTAAACACTTCTATCCATCCATCCATCCACTTTTTTTTTCTCTCTTAAATTTTCTTCACCTACTTATACTGTTCTTTTTTTTTTACCGTTATTCTACGTATTTTTCTTATTATCTACTTCACCGATCTTTATCACCTGTTTTTTCTTTACTTTTCCTTGCATCTTCTTCTTCCTCTTACTTTCACCTTCCCTGATACGAGGAAGTAAAGTTCACCTGCTACGTATTACTTTTTTTACTACATATATATATACTTACACCTATATATGGCTTTCTATCTTTCCTTTTTATCTCTCTTGTTTTCTCTCTTCTCCAGTTTTTTTTCTCTCGATTTTTCTCTCTTCCTTTCTCCTCTCCTCTCTCCATTTCTAACGCTGCAACACCTACAAATTTGCTAAGGAAACCACTGAGGTTGTGAAAAGGTTGAAAGGTGAAAGCTCTTCTGCATTATTATTTCCAGAGAATCTAATACCTTTTTTCCTCCTGACTTGACTTGAAGAAGAGTTTAATTTTCTGGAAAAGTAAAAAGAAACTGAGAGACAGACTAGACTAGCAAAAACTATCGATGTGTTGCGTGCTTAGAGTGTATTGCAGAAGGTGGTCAATCATGTGTTGCTTATCCGTGTTCACTATTACCTGAATGTATGTTGCAGAGGGCAGGCCAGTCTAACCTCACGCTTGGAAAATCAGCACTTGACGACATCTTGGCATTAAGCGTTATCATTAGCATGCATTAAGTATAGAGTAGAGTCGTGGGATTGAACATCTATCGACAATGCCAACGTCACCGACTCTGCAC
>JAPQNM010000003.1:670542-690542 GCA_029783475.1 Metacarcinus magister | reverse complement strand
ATCACCATCAACACAACACTAGCTAGGTCTTCCCCTTTTTTTTTCGTCTCTCTGGCACGGCGACAGCCACACACCCACATGGGCCGCGTCAGGGGCGTCGCCTCGTTATAAATTTACAACTTTCCCTTTTGGCCTCAGCGGCTGTGTTGGCGTTGGTGGTGGTGGTGATGGTGGTGGTGGTGGTGGTGGTGAGCCATGGGGCGGCCACGGGTCCTCACCATCACGCCGCCCAAATTGCTGTGTATGGTTAAACACAGACGAATGGCGGCTGACACAGTGTATACGCTGAGTGGAAGAGGCCAACCCTCCCGCAGTGCGCCGCTCGCTTCGTCCGACTTCCCTCTCTTCCTCCCGTGTTCCCTCTAGTCCTCTTTACCTCCTCTCTCTCCTCCCTGCACCTTAACTGAATTACCTCCTTTCTTATCAAGTGTACATATGCCAGGGTGGTGATGGCGGTGGTCACTGAAATTGCATGCGAGTGGAGGTGAAACAAGCTTAGCGTCGCTCGTGTTCCCGGCCTCCTGAACGAAGCTTAGTGGGTCGCGCTGGCTTGCACGATCCGCCATCACGCCGTTACCCTCATCGACGGAGCTTTGATGTCGAGTATTGGCGGCCATTAACAAGCCAGTTTACAAGTCGCCAGCTCAATGATGGCGGGACTGGGAGTAATAATAACTTCTGGGTATTGAATGGACCCCAAAATATCGGTCCCGCGAGATGACGGACGAGAGTGTCAAACAAGGGGGCGAGGGGGCACTGTCTGTTGTGGGGGGAGGCTGTCACGACCCTGCCCAGGCACTATCCATTACAGTGCCACGGAGGGCCACCCTGCCAGCATGCCAGGCAGAGGGGAAGGGGGGAAGAACTATTTTTCTGTTGTCATTTTCAGCCGTAAGAGCCGCGTCGTTATCGTTCCACATATTGTTTCACTTGGCTGTAAATATTCCACTGTTTTATGACCGCTAGCTGGTTATGATTTCCTGACTCTACTTGTGTTTTTTTTTCTTTCTCTCCAGCGAGTGTTTGTTGAAAAGATTTTGTGTGGTATTTAATCATTATTATTATCATTATTATTTTTTCAACGATATGTTCACGGCGTCTTCCGCATTACAAGAGAAGCAGGCGGGCGTGCGTGTGTGTGCATGTGTGTGTGTGTGTGTGTGTGTGTGTGTGTGTGTGTGTGTGTGTGAGCGCGCACATGTGTGTGTGTGCGTGTGTGTGTGTGTGTGTGTGGGCCAGGGGAGTTTTAGTGCCTCATAAATTAAACCGACTCAATGGACTGCTCTTCATCACTAAAATCTGTGTGGCTGGCCAAGACGACAGCTTTCGTTGCCACTCTCAATACATCATTCCTGTGCACTGACTGGCACTCCGCTTCCCTTTGAATGCAGAAAGCTGTGGCCTAAAAAATGACCCTTGTTGACACTGCAATGAAAAATCCCAATCTATCTTAGAGGCGAGCGTAATGTTCCTCCTTGGTAAATAGATGAGCCTTTGAGGAAGGAGGAGGAGGAAGAGGAGGAGGAGGAGGAGGAGGAATAAGAACAAGAACAACAAGAAGAACAATGATCTTTTCACTGCACTAGCAACATGGCGGCGTCACTGCAAGGTCTGCGGAGTGAACACTGCTCACAACAACACATCTTCTGCCGCGACTTAGTACAGCAATCCTATCAGAGGTTGCGTGTGTGAGGTCAGCAGCCGAGTGGTGGTGGTGGTGGTGGTGGTGGTGGTGATGGTGATGGTGGTGGTGGTGGAGGCAGACATAGGTGGAATGACTGATGAGTGTGGTGAAAATAATGATGACGGTAATTATGATAGTGTTCGTGTTAACAGTATGGTTGACGACACAGACGACAGCAGTTGGTAATTAAGAAATGGTTAATGATTTCTACACGGTGGGAGTTATCTATTATTACCACGGAAATACATGCCATCATATTTAATTTACATGCATTAAACTTGTGTGTTGTGGCGCGCAGGTGTGTGTGTGTGTGTGAGACCCAACTACTTGATTACTACTTACTACCTACATTAATATTATACACTACATGATGGATCGCCTCAACTCGAAACATTTCAACAATAACAACGGGGAAAAAAAACGTTCAACCAATGATTTATTACCGCTTACCTACATGAGGAAACCTTAGATTTGTCTTGTTTACACGCGTGGATATAAATATGTATATAATAATAAATAAGAATGTGTTGGTGTAATTGTTAAGTTGGCAGCTCGCCGCCACCCACACACTCGCTCCTCCGCCCCTGGCACTGCAGAGGCGAGGCTTGGTGTTTGAGGGACGCGCTCAGAAGGAAGCGCTAAGTCCCTCACACTTCTTCGCGGGGAAGTAAGAAAATAGCGGACGGCATGTAAGGCGATGCGTGCCTAGCGTTGCATTGAGATCGCAGCCCCGCGATGGTCGGTTAGATGATGTTGTGAGCCATTGACAAGGACAATGGAAGGTGGTGTAAAGGTTTGACTTGACATGGACAGCAGACGGTGTTGTGTTGTAAGGATATTGATATGGACGCATTCAACTTTTGGACTTTATGGCACAAACTTTTTTTTTATGTATTTGTACGTGTCTATAGAGTACCTGGAAAATGTGACTGAGTACAAGTGGTTTGAGTGGCAAAAGTTTAGTAAGTCCATCATATTTCCTTCCACAAACTCGGAACTTTGATGAAAGGTGAGCAAAAGTGAACCACCAACACACTCCCCATAACACACTCCTTCTTATAGCACACATAATTCTACCGCACACGAGTCACAGTGCTGGACATTTATTTAACTCTTTATACGTGAGTGAAAAAAATATATATACTGCACATCCATTGCTCTTCCTTGGTGCAGCTATAATACAGACAAACTACTGTATTTACTCATCATACATTATACATTATCACCTTACATCACCTCTCTTGTATTATGTATTAAGAATGTCTCCAGGTTTCGCACATAAAAATTTGCTCTTTTTTGGCTTTTAGTGAACAACATATAATATTTTACTTCCAGGTCGTGTGTGCCGAAATGTTAGACCTTGGAGTGTGTGTGTGTGTGTGTGTGTGTGTGTGTGTGTCTGTGTGTCTGTGTGTGTGTGTGTGTGTGTGTGTGTGTGTGTGTGTGTGTGTGTGTTACCTGTGAGACGAAGGGCGGCGCCTCGTCAAGGTAGTTATTACGTCATTCCGTCAGTCAGTCAGGGAATCAGTCAGTCAGGGAGTCAGTCAGTCAAGGAATCAGTCAGTCAGGTAGAGTCAGTCAGTTTTTGAAGTATAGTTAGTGAGAGTCAGTTAGTCAGTCGTACAGTCACTTCGTCAGGCAAATAATCAGTCAAATAAGAAGATTACAGTCAGAAAAAAAGTTAAGTAGTTAGGTTAGGAGAGAGAGAGAGAGAGAGAGAGAGAGAGAGAGAGAGAGAGAGAGAGAGAGAGAGAGAGAGAGAGAGAGAGAGAGAGAGAGAGAGAGAGAGAGAGAGAGGAAGTGTTTCCTTTGTTTAAAATGTGGTTATAGTTAAATAGAGACAAATTTGCCACCATATCCGTCCCCGTCCGTGCGCGCGCGAGCGAGTAACACCCCAAAAAATTAACGATTTGGGCTTCACTTGCAAAGGAAATTGGTCTACCCAGAAATAATCCTTTTACAGAAAATAACACTTTACCTTCCAGATTTTTTTTTCTTCCCTCACCGTGTTTGTTGTTGTTGTTGTCCTTTTCCTCTTATTATTATTATCATTATTATTATTAATTTTTTCTTCTCCTTTCTTATTCAAAGTCATTTATGTCCACCTTACGTTTTCTTCCGACTTTTAGCTCCTCAGGGGGGGACGCGGATAAACATTTTGACAACGAAAACAAATGGTAGTGACGATATCTGCTGCGTATGCGAGAGAGAGAGAGAGAGAAAAAAAAAAAGACAGTGGCAGACATACATACAGACATACAGACAGAGATGAATTGTGAAAATAACTCACTCAAACAATATTTAGTTCAGCTAAGAAGATTGTGCCGTTCCTCCTCCTTCCTCCTCCTCCTTCTTCCTCCTCCTCCTCCTCCTCCTCCTCCTCCTCCCCTGCCATTAAAACTCACGTGTGTCAGCTCATTAAGAGAGAGAGAGAGAGAGAGAGAGAGAGAGAGAGAGAGAGAGAGAGAGAGAGAGAGAGAGAGAGAGAGAGAGAGAAGAGAGAAAGAGTGTGTCACCTGCTTCAAACTACCTCACCCTTCACCCTACAACCCTACATACACACCCTTTGGCCCACCCACTACCACCACCACCACCACCACCATCACCACCACCACCACCACCACCACCGTACAGAGAGGGGCGTCGTGCATATTTGAAGATCGTGTCAAATTCCCAGATAGATGGAGTGTGATCAACAAGAATTGGTTACATCGCTTACTGTCAATAGTTCATGTGTTCTTATCACGGCGTGGCGGACTATTTCCTTTTGTTTAATCATCCTTGGCCTGTGTGTGTGTGTGTGTGTGTGTGTGTGTGTGGTGTGTGTGTGTGTGTGTGTGTGTGTATGTGTGTGTGTAACGGCATAATGTGATGATTCAGGTACCATGACTTCCACCACCACCATCACCACCATCACTATCACCACCACCATCATCACTATTACCCACTATCACCGTTCGTCTCTTCACGCATCTCTTTCTACGCCTCTTCACCTAACCTCTCACCCTCCCTCCCTTCCTTCCCTTCCCTTCCCTCCCTTCCTTCCCTTCCCTTCCTTCCTTCCCTACGTAACAGATATCTCTAATAACATCTTCGGCGTCTTCTTCACGCTCGATATATTTGTCATTTGTAAAAACCTGGTGGCGGCGGTGATGGTGGTGGTGGTGGTGGTGGTGGTGGTGGTGGTGGTGGTGGTGGTGGTGGTGGTGGTGGTGGTGAGATCAATAATGGGATGATGGGTTTATTTTGTGTTCGTATAGTGGTGTTGTGTGGTGTTGTGTTGGTGGTGGTTGCGTTCATGCTTTGCCTGTTGGGTGCATTGGCGGCCATTTTGTGTGTGTGCGTGTGTGTGTGTGTGTGTGTGTGTAGGTATGTGTGTGTGTCCCTTCACCCAATCTTTCCTCTATTCACACTTTCCTTTTTATCTTCCCTCTCTCTCTCTCTCTCTCTCTCTCTCTCTCTCTCTCTCTCTCTCTCTCTCTCTCTCTCTCTCTCTCTCTCTCTCTCTCCTCCATGTAATACTGAGGTGGTACAAAAAAGGCCGCTGTGAGGGGGCCACCAAGAGTGTTAGGGCGGGAGGTGAGTCGTGGCCTGGAAAGTATTGCATCTCAGAAGCGTTGTAATTGGAAAGTGACTGCTTGCAAAACGCTGCGGGGAAATTATTGCGAGTAAGTTGGTTTAAAAGTGTAGAGCAGTGTTAGGAAAATGGCTTCGTCCGAGGGGTAGGGAGATAGATGTTAGGGTTGTGTTTCATTGTTTTCTCCTCCAGGTGGCAGTTGTGGTAATATGAACCGAGTATTTTTATTATTATTAATTATTTTTTTACTAGTTTGGCCCACACATATAGTGTTACCGGCTCACACTACCCTCCCACGCTCGTCTTAGTAGTTATCGAACCTGTAGTTAAGGTATGTGGTCGTTTGATACACCTGGACACTGGACGCTACCACCACTCCTCCTCCTCCTCCTCCTTCGCCCTATTACCAAACCTGTGTTTACCTATATCTCCATCACCTGTAATGCCTCCTTCAGCGTGAGACCATTAGTTCTTGTGCTCCCTTACTGAGGACCTTACCGATGTCACCTTTGTTTCTGTCTAATAATGGAGCTCAGTAATGTTCCTTCCAACTGGACCTATTTTTACGTAATGGCACCAAGATTATTTTTACTATTATGTATTTCTTATGGAATGCTACTACTCCTGGCAAGACGTAACGTACAGCCATCTCAGCGCTAACAAAGAATACTACGAATACTTATTATGCGCTTGTATTTTAAGATGAATCAAATTTAATGTAGCATAATATATATTTTTTATTTATCTAAGGTGTCTGATTTCAAAGATTGCTTCTTGAACTAGTGACGTGTCTGGTGTCTTCCAACCACCGGGTGTTAAGATGTACAGCTGCAGGTTATCGTGTGTGGTCTAACTTACTTACATATACTTTATTGTTTAGAATTTACTGAGCAGCTATTACCCGTAAGACGCCTTAGCTTGCTGTGGCTTGCTGTGGCTTGCCGTAGCTTACCGTGGCTTGCTGTGACTTGCCGTACCTTGCCGTGGCTTCCTGTGGCTTGCCGTGGCCGAGTCAGCGATCGTCTTATTGTTAGTGTGTGTGTCTCTGCAGGAAGCAAGAGTGAATCTGTTCTCGTGCGGCGCGGAGCTTTAGGCAGGGAAGGTTGAGGCAGCCATAACGAGGCTCCAAGATGGCGTCACCAGGTGTGTGTGTGTGTGTGTGTGTGTGTGTGTGTGTGTGTGTGTGTGTGTGTGTGCGTGTGCGTGTGTCTAGGTAGAGAAATGAAACCCAAACATTCAAAGGAAACAAAATCGTCATCATAATATTTAGTTAAGCAAGTTCAATGTTTTTTCTGTTCCTTCGCCTACATAGTGTGGCGCTGATTGGGGCTGTGTGTGTGTGTGTGTGTGTGTGTGTGTGTGTGTGTGTGTGTGTGTGTGTGTGTGTGTGTGTGTGTGTGTGTGTATGTGTGTGTGTATGTGTATGAAGCAAGTTCCCGGTTCAAACAACACCACCACCCACCACCACCACCACTACCATCCATACAAGAGCACATATATATCGCCATCCATCCCCCACCCACGTAGCCGGGCCGTGTCTCAGCATCACCAGGGGAGGGACACATTATCAGTGGTGTCTGTGGCCGAGGTAGGCAGGAAGCGGACAAGACGTGAGGATGTTAAAAGAGTGGAGGTGGCGGCGTTGTGGGATGAAGCGAGGCGGCCCACCAGTCCACCAGCCCTGCAGCCTTCCAGCCCTCCGCCCCGCCAAGACAAATGGTTATTAGCGGGGGAGCGGCGTCTGTGTCGATACTCCACATCTATTGAATCGCCTTCGTGTTTATCCGGCGTGTAATTCTGACACAAAGAGAAACTTAATGGTAACTCGGCTGATCAGGCCTCATCATAATTATCCTAATTATTATAATCACATAATTCTGCCGGTATCTGATGATTATCCTTATTAATTACTGGGCGGCTGGGGATATTGCAGTAATTAGTCTTCGTATTACATAGCGACCTTCTGTCATCACCTCTCATTATTTTCTAATTAATGACGCTCTTCTTCATGGAAAATATCCCTAAAATGAGGCAATTAATGCAAGGATTTGTAATTTTTTCCCCCTAAGCCAACGTGCAATTTCCAGATCATCGCTAATTCTTGCGGGTAGGATGACGGTATAAAGGTTACTTATACGTGGCGGGGCGTGGGAAGGGGCGCGGCGGGTATGATGTAGATTTCATTAACATAGAGCGGACATCAAACGGCCCCCAGGATGAAGGTATCTGCTTTCATTACCCTCATTTACACGACAGGTGAAGAACGGCGTGTTGGGGAGCGAGGGGCGGGGGGCGGGGGCGGGGGGCGGGGTGTTAGGGGCGGTGTGTGGGGGGCTATTTCTTTCCCAGGTTAGCTGTCAGTGCTGCCTCGAAGCCCTCACGCAAGATTCTCCCCCCTCTTCCCCTCCCTCTGACCCCCTCCCACCTCCTCCTCCTCCTCTTCTTTTTCTCTTCCGCCTGCGCGACCTCCCACCTGTAGGCCTGCTTATGGTACACATACAGGTGGAAACGTGCACATGTACGGCCTAAATAACACACACACACACACACACACACACACACTGAGGCACCTCCAAACTGATTCACCAAAACAAAAATACATACATACATATAAACATATCTGAATATATACATCAATAACCTCTTTTTTCTTCTTTTTCTTGATGCATTTCTTGTAATCCTAAACGTAAAGATAAATAATAGCAACAGAAGCATCAAAGGGCAGGCAGGGCAAGGCAGGCAGGCAGGGAAGGCATCTGAGACCATCTTGATCTCTTTATAATAACACAAAAAGGGGTTATTACTTCAATTTTTACAGTCCACCATTAGTCACAGTGACCTCCATAGAAAATAACTTGGATCCCCTTTTTATTTTTTATCATCCCCCTCCTCCTCCTCCTCCTCCTCCTCCTGATTATTTTCCTCTCGGTTTGAAATGTTCCTCGGAGGACCTCAAGGCAATCATACCGTGACAGTCTCAAGGTTCAGGTAATCCGGTATCTAAGGTATTAAGGAAGGGATTTGGGTGTCCATTTCATAGCTTTTGTAAGTAAATATTCTGTTTCTGTTCCTTTTTCTTTTTTTTTCTCTTTTTTTTCTCTCTATCTATCTATCTATCTATCTCTGTCTATCTATCTATCTGTCTCTGTCTTTTATTCGTTATTCTTCATCTGCACTAACTATATATAAGAAGAAGAAAAACGAAGAAAAGACAGAGAGACAGACAGATAAATAGATAGATGGAAAGAAATAGATAGATAGATAAATAGATAAATAGAGAGAGAGAGAGAAGAAAAAAAAACACATATATTCTCTCTCTTTTAACACAAAACAAGTGGAATCATTTTAGCAAGAAGGCAGTTTACAAGTTTGTGCACTAACATATTTTTGTAGGCTCGTAAGACACTCTCACACCATCATACATCTCACTACCAGGAACGAGGAGGAGGAAGAGGAGGAGGAGGAGGAGGAGGAGGAGAGGAGGAGGAGGGGGTTGGGGGAGGAGGAGGAGGGTCGTTGGTCGCATATACAACTACTTCTCTTCGCTCTAATGAGACTTTCAACACTAGTTTCACTCAACATGAACAGGTGGAGGAAGGCTGAAGGAAGAGGAGGAGGAGAAGGAGGACGAGGAGAGAGAAGAGGAGGCTTTAGATAACATTTCTTTTTACTCTTTAATGAATCTATCAGTCGTTGTCTCCTCCACCAATCCCTTCAAAGCTGTGGGACATGAGTGGTTTCATAGATATATAATCGCCTTTTTCACTCTCACCCAAATGAATCTGTCGACACACTCTCTCTCTCTCTCTCTCCCTCTCTCTTTCTCTCAGAACTCTACCTCTTCGCCCTTTGGCAATGATGTTGAGACCTCCCACTTACACCTTTTTTTTTTTCTTTACTTCTTCTCTCCCTCTCCTCCTCCTCCTCCTGCTGCGTCGGTTCATCTCTCATCTTCCCTTTTTTCCCCTCCTACTACGGTTTGTTGACTCGGTCCTTGTAAGTCAGTGAGCTACTCGTGTTCCCGCCTTGTCCTGCCCAGCCAGAAAGACAAAAAGTTAAGTCCTCAGCAAAAACCTTACCTGTCCTCCTCTCTCTCCCTCTCCCTCTCTCTCTCTCTCTCCCTCTCCTCCTCCTCGCCGCCGCTGGACAGGTGTCGCGCTAGACAGACAGGTGATGATGTCTCTTATGCTTCCGTACGTCATAATCATCATCATCATTATTATCATTATAGTTCCTTTATTTCAATATTTTTTTTCTTTTGGCTGTCTATACCATACCACCATATTTCTATCTTCTCCCACCTCCTCCTCCTACCTCCTCCTCCTCCTCCTCTTCCTCTTCTTCTTCTTCTTCTTCCATATTGGCTACCGGATAAGAGTTTCCGAGCACCTAATGACACGGTATTGTCCACCTCTCTTATCTCCGTCATTATTGCCATTATCATTGTTATCGTCTCCCCTCAAGTGGCCGCAACATATCATCAGCGGCTGTAAAAATGTCCTTGTACTCTTTATCGCCTCGCGGACACAGGTGAACGCCAGGTAATAGACACAGGTAGATATACATGTAAACTTTATTTCTAGGTACACATATAAATTGAGGGATATAGATTAATTGCATATACAGGATCTAGGAGCTGTGTGTGTATGTATGTATGTGTGTGTGGGGGGGGAGGTGGGAGGGTGTGTGTGTGTGTGTGTGTGTGTGTGTGTGTGTTGCGTGTTTTAGTAGCTATTGTCAGTGTGATTTATCGGTTTTCATTTGTTAATTAGTTTTATCTGGTTTTCTAGGGCTGGGGTTAATGTATTAGTTATTAGTCTTTTTTTTTTTTGTTCGTGTTCGTGTGTGTGTCTGTTTGTGTGTGTGTTTGTATTTGGCTTCTGTACAGGTCCATGGGAAGGCTTCTGTGTTACTTGGCTTGTGTGTGTGTGGGTGTGTGTGTGTGTGTGTGTGTGTGTGTGTGTGTGTGTGTGTGTGTGTGTGTGTGTGTGTGTGTGTGTGTGTGTGTGTGTGTATGTATGTCTGATTATAAAGGAAGGTAAATATATATTACTGTCCCGTTGTATTTTTAGTATGTAGTGGAATGCAGTGGTTGTATGGAATGTACAAAGGAAGGACAAACAGCAACAGCCCTACTGAACCTAACGAGGCTGTCCGTTTAGCTACACTACTACTATAATATCTACTTGATAGAGACTAAAGGACACCAAAGAAAACAAAAGAACAGCAAAGAAAAAGGACACACACACACACATGTACACTGGGAGGAGATAAAAAAAAAGAGAGAGAAAAAAAATAAGAGATTGTTATATTACTATTGCATATTCATTTATACATAATTATTGTTTTTTTCTGGAGTAATATTTAAGTCAATTTTGATATTATAAACCAATTTTTTTCCTATTTATCTCTCATTTTCCTATCTCCAATTTTATCCATCCTCCTTATGCATCTCATTCTCATTGTACGCCTCGTCCTCGTCCTCCTACATACACACACACACACACACACACACACACACACACACACACACACACACACACACACACACACACACACACACACACACACACACACACACACACACACAGCCTCTACATCTAATTAGCGGACAATGGGCCGTGACTTAGTGTCTGTAATAGGCAAGACCAATTTATAATGTTCCTTAATGAGCATAATGTAGCCCACCATCTTTGATATCGGGATATTGTAATTAAATGCCGGGAAGGGAGATAGCGGTCGTTAGAGGGAAGAGAGATGGTCGCCTTCCGTTGGTGGGGCCGCCAAATTGTGGTGGTGGGAGGGGGGGGGGCGGTTACCCTTATCTAAACGTCCATCTGCTAACTGGAGCTCTTATCTGTCTGCTACGCATCTCTCTCTCTCTCTCTCTCTCTCTCTCTCTCTCTCTCTCTCTCTCTCTCTCTCTCTCTCTCTCTCTCTCTCTCTCTCTCCTCTCTCTCTCTCTCTCTCTCTTTTCATAAGGCATGATTAATTGTATATTGGTGTGTGTGTGTGTGTGTGTGTGTGTGTGTGTGTGTGTGTGTGTGTGTGTGTGTGTGTGTGTGTGTGTGTGTGTGTGTGTGTGTGTGTTTATAAAGTAATATGGCTTGAGTTCCTTTCAGTGTTTATCTGATAATCTGAAGTTAGTGTTCCTTAGTTTTGATAACATTAGCAGCATCAGCTGCAGGTATAGTGAGCTTAAGGATATTGATGATGAAAATCATTACGATGATGATAATGATGTAATGATGATGACGATGAGGATGATGATGATGATGATGATGATGATGATGATGATGATACTATTATAATATATTATAATAATAAAAATGATAATAATAATAACAATAATAATAGTGATATAAGTAATAATGATAATAATTATAATGATAATGATGATAGAAATAATGATAACTATTGTTATCATTATCATTATTACGCCCTGTGGTGGGGTCTACAACAATACTACCACCGTATTCCCTGCAGCTCGTAACAGGCGCCATAAAGGGACAGAGTGATGGGTCTGGGAAGCCCTTCCTCTGTATACACTCCTACGAGAAGACAAGACGCAGAGGGGTGAAGGAAGAATAACATCTCCATGAACTTTAGCGTTTCTTATCTTTATTAAACCCCTTTAGTGGTATATAGATAGATAGATTATAATTATTACACTATTATTAATATTACTATCATTATCATCATTGTAGTTATCATTTTGAGCATAATCAATAATAGCAATACTAATACCAATACTATAATTTATCATAACCCTTTCAGTAGAGTAATGTTAGTAGTAGTAGTAGTAGTAGTAGTAGTAGTAGTAGTAGTAGTAGTAGTAGTAGTAGTAGTAGTAGTAACTGCATCAACAGTAGTAGTAGCATTGTGCAGCTATTGTTGATGTTATTGTTGTTATCATAGTTGTCATTGTAATGTAATAAAACACAAACACCTTCATTAACAAAGACAGCATCATAAAGGCAGGAGCAGCTGTTGTCATTGCATCGTTACCAGAATAAAACACAACCTAAGGAAAGGATAAAAACAGACGGTCAGTATTAATATTACCGCCGCCGCCGCCGTCCCAGCAGCACCCAACACACCCAGGTCCGCGCCGCCTCCTATCCACCCCGCCAGACACTCCTTCGTCGGCCCCGCTCTCCCCTTACCCTGTACTTAAAGCATTGCAGCGTGTTTGCCCTAATGATATGGCCGGACAGCCAATTCCACTCATTCACGACTCTATTACCAAGCCACTGCTTACCTATATCTTTATTGAATCTATTTCCACCCTCCACCCTTCCCTCCTCTACCCCTCCCTCCCTCCACCCACAGATCAGCTTAAAACCATTATTTTGGGTTCCCTCCTTGTCATTGCCGAGGACCTACTGATGTCTCCTTTTATTTGTCCTCTTCCTCTTCTTCCTCCTCCTCTTTTTCTATATACGTAACTTAAATCACAAGGCCTTCAGTATTTTTTTGTCTCCTTTTTTTATTTCTTACTTAATTCGTGTAAAAGTTATAGTCAACTTATGATACCGTTAACAACACCTTTATATTGGAGGGAAACTTTATATAGCGTCATTATGTTTTGTTATATTTGTTTCGCTCTTTTATTTGGTTGCTGGAGAGCTAACGTATTTATTGGTGGCCGAGAGATAGATAGATAGATAGATAAATAGATAGATAGATTGATAGATAAAGAGAGAGAGAAAAGAAAGAGAGAAGACGGAATATTTTACTAAGTACAGTCATATTTACTAAATCATACTACTCCTTCTTATTAATATACAACAAAATAATACGACATTATTTCCGTCAGTTTCAATCACACCCTCACTTACGTTATTATACTGAGCTCCTGTACACCATGCACATAATATTCTTTACTCCTGATGATATATAGAAGAGAGCGGAGACAGGGTTGTTCATTCTGTGGTGAGTGTTACTTCCTCTCACCCCCCCACCACACACACACACACACACACACATACACATATATTGCGTGGTGGAACACTCCGCGTGCCTCCCACCTGTGACTGCTAATGACTGTGTGTCTCCCGCTCTCTCTCTATCCGAGTTACATAAATATTGGATGATTCAACTTTTATTACATGCATTAAGGCGTACTGACGTGTTCCCTTCACTATATTGTTGGTAGCAGAGTGGGATTATTGTAATGTAACAACTGTCATTTACCTTGACTTTTATTTCTCCAAAGTGCATGGAAAACACAGTGCAGGTTTCACACTTAGGACCCCACGTCTCATGCACTTATATAACACCTGTTGCTGTTAGCGTGGGAGAAAAACTGCAGAGAACACACATTCAAACGAGCATAACACCAGCATTCACTTCCGTTGTGTTAGCCTGAGGTGTTATGGTGTTACTCGAGGTGCTTGTGTGCTGACTACCTCTAGGGAAGTGACTGTATACTTGGGTTTGATGGGTGCAGCACGCAGACACGCCGAGACTCAAGGTCAAGTGTGTGTGTGTGTGTGTGTGTCTATCTAACTAACTAAAACTGCCGCCGCTGCTGCCACCCGCTCCACCGCCGCCACCAGTGATATTGTGAAGGTGTGAATTGTATTAGTTATTTACATCCATTAACCGACCTTCATCTTTGTTCCGGAAGGTATAAAATAAAATATAATGAGTGTGGAATGTTTTGTTAGAGGCAAGATTTTTTAAAAAACTATTTATTTGGTATTTCATTTAACTACTTTCAACAGAATCTTTTTTTTTTCACTTAAGCTCCATTTTCTTCATCGCATCCCTTAGGTCGGTGGTCTATCTGGGCTGAAGACTCCCTTACCTAGCCCTGACTTGGGTATCTATCTATCCATTACTTTAATTAACACACTCTTACTTCTACTACACCTTTCAAGACAGGAGGAACAGGTGTACGGGCTAATAATTACTTAATCAATCGAAAATAAACAAAAGCTGCTCGGAATACATACACCATTGATTTTAAAAAAGAACTTAATTTGCTTTAACACATTTCCCTTGGCCAAGAAAATTACTCCTTTGATTAATGAGCGACAAGCAAGCAAGCAGTCCTTCATTAATCAGCTTCATTACATTGCCTGTTTGATCTCATTATTTTTAGGGACCTATAATTACTAACTATCATCTTTTTCCTCCCTACAGTCTATCAAATAAGACATCGTATCGTTAGTTGAGACATTATTAACATATTTAGGATATATACTCTATTTTTTGTTTGGTCTATCTATCTTTCTTTCTCTATCTCACTCTCACACACTTACACACACACACACACACACACACACACACACACACAGGTGACAAGGACTCTAGAAAGGCAGGAAGGATCTCACCTGTGCGTCATGGTATAAAGTTACCTGCGAGAAGATGGAAGTCGTAAGAGAGATACCAGACGATCATCAAGAATCTGTTACTGTATCTATCAATTTATCTATCTCTATCTATTAATTTTTTTTTTTGTTATATTATCTATCTATACCTATTGCATTCGTCACCCTATGTATATATCTGCCTTAATGCAAGTAACTGCGCTGCGCTGTGTGCTATGCTATTGTAATTAAATAACGCACGTTGATGTTGATTAATACCTATGGGAGTACTGACCGTAATTACTGGTGATTAATGAAGTGTGGATCGGGATATTAGTGTGTATGTGTCCCTGTGTATGTGTGTGTGTCCGTGTGTGTGTGTGTGGGTGTGTGTCTATGCATGTACCTGTCTATCCGTCTCTCTATCTATAAAACCCTCTTCCTGCCTACACACAGAGAGACAGACAGACAAACAGACACTTCAAACACTGTGTAAGTAAGTGCATGAGTGGAATGACCGCAAGTAAGAAACGACGGTAGCAACAGCAGAATTTTTTATTTTTTTATTATTGTTTCTTACCGCAGCGGACGGCCACGCGTCATCTAGGTAAAAGCCCCAGCAAAGTGCATGATAATGTAAGTACAAAACAAGCCACAAACAATACGTAAATAAGAGTGTAATAGCATGAATGTGTCAAAAATTGTTCCTCTTAATACCGTAATGCACAGGTATATACAAGGTGAAGTGTCAGTAGGAAGGAGGGAAGGAAGGTGGTGAGGAGGAAAATTGGACAAAATCACACTTTTTATCTATTTTATTCCCCAGAACTGAATTGGAAAATGTAACAAAATGACAATAATCTCATTTCCTGTGCTTTTTATTTATCTTGTTCTGGTGTTATTTCTAGTTTTCCTTTTTTTTATTTTTTTAGAAAGAGAGAGGAATATATATAGTGATGAGAGGTAATTTCTTTATGTTTGTAGGTAAAGATTTTCGTCGTTTCGTGGTCGTCGTGGTGGTGGTGGTGGTGGTGGTGGTGGTGGTGGTGTGGTTGTGGTAGAGTCAGTGGTTGTTATATATCTGTTATTATCTCCTGGTTGACTTCTCTTCCAACTCCTTTTCCTCCACTCCACTCCACTCCACTCCACTCCTTCCTTGTCGATATCATACTCGTCTTAATTACTACACCCAGCCAGGTAACTAACTCTATTTGAACACCTGTTTTGAAAAGCTCTAATATTTACCTGTCACTTGCATTAATGAAACAAAATAAATCTCTCATATACATCCATCAAAAAAAAAAAAAATTAAATTGCAATAATGTGTTTTAATCGACGTGTCTTAATGAGGATAAGATGATTTTATATATATATATATATATATATATATATATATATATATATATATATATATATATATATATATATATAGTTTCATGTCTTCTATTAGAGTTAAAATATTTGTTTTATGAGTACGTACATCAGTTATCATGATTTATTTATCTGCATCAGTCTTTCTTTTTATCTGTGTGACTGCACTGTGTATGTCTATTTGCCAATCTATTAATTTGTCAATAGGTGTGTTTGTGTGGGGGTTTTTTATGTATATGTGTGGATCAATTTTTTTTTCTCTCTCTTTATCTATCTATCTATCTATCTATCTATCTCTCTCTCTTCACGTTGTGCTTATTAGTTACATAGAGGCAGCAAGACCCAGAGTGGTACGGCATCTCACCTTCTTCCTGGTTCACGGCAGCTTCTGGGTGAGAGGGATAGCGCTCTCTCGTCCACCCTAGCAGGACTATATGGTCTACTGTTACCTAGTTTAAAGGCATCATTCACACCGTCACCTCATCACCAGCTCCTTGTGTACTACCACCAATGGATTTAACCTTTATATAAGTCACAGCATATAAGTCATAGCAAGCTTAATGATCTTTGAAAGTTAGTTAGTAAAGAAAGAGTTAAGTATTTGTATTTTTGCAGTGTTTATTTATTGTAGTGGTAGTTTTTGTAGTAGTAGTAGTAGTAGTAATAGTAGTAGTAGTAGTAGTAGTAGTAGTAGTAGTAGTAGTAGTAGTAGTAGTAGTATTAGCAGCAGTATACAATAATGATAATAATAATGATAGTTAAATATCTATAGTTAGGGGAATAAAAATAAGTCTACATAGAAACTTGGATCACATGTATTGGTCACCTGGTTATGTACAGCTGATATCAACATCGTCAACACGTCAACTTCTCGTCCGTAGTTGCAAAATAATTTACGAAATGAAAAAAAATATATAAAAAAAAATTCGGCGTGGGGAAGGGGGCAAAAAAAAAACGTTTATATATATACACACACATTGGTAGGATAAAAAATAATGTTTATATATATTTATGTATATATGTATATGTATAAGGAGAGTTGTATACAATAAATACGTAGAAAGACATTATCACCACCTCGCTCTATGTTAAAACTAAAAAAAAACAAAAGAAAGTCGTAACAGAAATTATGAACAGAAACGAAAAGAAAAAAAAAATTGTCAGGTATCGTTATATTTACAATTATATATATACAAGTTATTATTATTTTTTTCACCAGTTATTAATATTGTTATTGTTGTTATTATTGTTATCATCGTCATTCCTGATTACTTTTCTCTCTCTCTCTCTCTCTCTCTCTCTCTCTCTCTCTCTCTCTCTCTCTCTCTCTCTCTCTCTCTCTCTCTCTCTCTCTCTCTCTCTCTCTCTCTCTCTCTCTCTCTCTCTTATATTTTATCTCCTCCTTTTTGACATTGATTTATATATGTACATAACCTCACACATACACATACGCATACATACATACATACATACATACATACATAACAGGGAACTTGTACACAAAAAAAATGACGAACTAGATAAAAAACAATAAAACAGAGAAAACGATGTATTGTAATGAATAAATGAATGAATGAATGAATGAATGAGAGGATAATGAGAGAAAATGATGATTGAGAGAGAGAAAAAAAATAATGAGATGATGATGATAGTGGTGTGAAGGAGGAAACGGAAAATCATGGAATAAAGAAAGAAAGAAAGAAAGAGAGAGAGAGAGGAATAGAAAATAACAATAATTGAAGAAAGAATAATAATAATAATAATGAGAGAGAAAATAGAAAGAAAATCATCGTCACTATAATTTTCATAATAATCCTCCTTCTCCTCCTTCCCTTCTTCCTTCTCCTTCGTCCCTTCATCATCATCATCATCATCATTAACTTTTGGCACTGCTATTAAGGAAGGACAAGGCACTCGGGGATAAGTATCAGTCATGTGCCGGGATATCAATGCCTCTAAATCACCATCATCACCATCATCATCACCACCATCACCATCACCACTATCATCATCACCATCTCAACAACAATAACAAATCAAGAAAGATAGGAAGGAGAAAAAAAAACTGTTTGCTGATAAGAAACTCCGTGTGTTTTTTTTTCTAATGGCATTACTTATTATTTTTTTTTATGATTTTTAGTGTAACTGGATTTTTTATCACCAATTATGCTAAATGTTGGGTGAATTTTTGACTTGTTTTTCTTTTTCATTTTGTTCCACGTGTGATTTTTAAGCATAACTGACACTGCCTTCCCTTTCTTTCTCCTCCTCCTCTTCTTCCTTCTCCTCCTCCTCCTCCTCCTCCTCTTCCTCCTCCTCCTTTGTTCTGACTTCCTTCTCTTTGCATCCGTCATCGCTCATTCCACCTCACGCACGCACGCACGCACGCACGCACGCACGCTCACCACCTAACAAGGAGTGACTTAGAACTTTAATTAAGGCAAATCATGAAGGGTAACAGCAGGTTTTACTCCTAAAAAACAGACAAAACTCAAAGTAAAACTCGAAGAAAAAAAAAATACAAATGATGTGTTGTTCGTAACTCACATTATGATTATCTTTTTTGTCTCTTTTTCTCTCTCTTTCTTTCTTTCTCTCGATTACGTGCTCGCTCGAATACACACACACACACACACACACACACACACACACACACACACACACACACACACACACACACACACACACACTATAGGAGTCACAACAAACATAGGCTAAGGAGTTCTGTCTCTGGCCCTGAGTTCAGCGTCCTGGATTTACAACAAGACTTAAAGGTGTTTGTTTACAGTGTCACGGAGGAGGAGGAGGAGGAGGAGGAGGAGGTGGTGGTGGTGGTGGTGGTGGTGGTGTGTGGTTATATCTCGGTACAGACCTTGAAGCCCTCTGACAACCCGACACACACACACACACACACACACACACACACACACACACACACACACACACACACACACACACACACATACACACACACACCCTCACGTGATGCTTGCGGCAAAGTTAGGTTCATGTCCACAATCACAAGGGAAGTGTTCCAAAGTTTTTTTTATTCCATTTATTTTTTTTCTCGCTCACTCACTCACTCACTCCATCACAAGTACGACACCTGTTCCGTCCCTCTTCCCGTCTTGTCTCCTTGTCAGCCATCTACCTCACCTGGGCTTCTTCAGGCGCCAGGTAGGAGGGAGGTGAGGAAGGCAGGGAAAGCAAGGTTATTTTGTTCTCTTTGTCTCTCTGCCTTGTATAGTTAGTCGTGAGGGACAGGAAGGAACTCTTTATATATGGTTCACTGGCACACATCTGGCACCCGCAGACGTGGTTCAATGGGTAAAGAAAAAACTTTGTACGTCTATGTTGTTGTACCGTGTTGTCTCTTTCACCACCAGCTACAGGAGGGAGGGAAGGGCACACGACCTCACCTCACTCCCTATCCGTCCACACTCGCGCTGGAACATTCAGGTCGGTCTGGTTATCACATACGGTTAAATAAAAACTGTTCAGGAGGTGAGGCACCCGCGGGCACTGGATGGGGAAGTAGTGTGTTGGAACAGTGGTCTGGCGTGTCACCGCGGCTCTAGGACTGGTGGTCTGGGAGGGCGTGTTCCCGTGGGTCTGAGGGCGAGGTCTTGGGCAGGAAGTAAGGGGAGTACCGGTGAAGGTTGAGCGGCGTCGGGAAGAGTGGCCGCGAGAGGGCTGCCGCCGCCGCTGCCTGCGATACCGAAGGCGAGGAAGAGGAAGGTGCAGCGGAGAGTGCCGAGTGTGTGAGGTGTGTGGCAGCGGAGGTGTGGGGTGCCGTGAGGTGGGACAGCGTGTGGCCCGGAGCACCGAGGCCATGCAACGCCGTCCACTGAGTCCACAGATGGGCTGGCAGCGGCAGTGGGGAGGGTGAAGGGTTGCTGCGAGAATGGTTGAGGGTGTACAGCTGCGGCATAGAGTGCGGCAAGAGGCCAGCTGCTGCGGCGGCGGCTGCAGCTGCGACCTGCGGCGTTGGTCCAGCTCCTGGCGGCGCAGTAATGGCGGCAAGTCGGTCCCACATGAGCTGCGCCCGCGC
>JAPQNM010000003.1:660542-663042 GCA_029783475.1 Metacarcinus magister | reverse complement strand
AGACAGGTAGGCAGGAAAGCAGGTAGGCAGGGAAGCAAGTATAGGTAGTAGCAGAGTGAGTGAGACCTACTCTTAACCATCACACTTTTGAACAGACTGTGATGACGGCACCACCACCACCACCACCACCACCACCACCACCACCACCACCACCACCATCACCACCCTGACGAAGACGACCTCCCCGCCCCTTGATCACCAGGTTGGTTCCCCGCGCACCTATTCATTTGGCGCCGACCTTTCTCGCCTTAAATTATATCTGCAGCCCTTTTATCGTGTCCTAATGGAGCGAGTCTCTGTAATTTGCAGGAATAACACGACTACAAGGCTTAAGGCGGTTGTGGTGGTGGTGGTGGTGGTGGTGGTGGTGGTGGTGGTGGTGGTGGTGGTGGTGGTGGTGGTGCTGGTGTTGAAGAGAGTGGGGTTAAGAGGGAGGGAAAGGGGGGGAGAGGGGAGGGAAAGGGCACGTTAGGTTAGGTTGGTTTTGATTATTAATTGAGGTCAATGAGGTGAGATTTTGTCTTCTTGTCATCCCCTGTTATTAAGCTTTTTTTTTCTTCTCTCCCTCTCTCTCTCTCTCTTCCTCTCTTCCTCGTTGTGTACTCTAGCTTGTCAGGGTACGTACACACACACACACACACACACACACCACACACACACACACACACACACACACACACACACACACACACACACACACACACACACACACACACACACTTGCAGTACCTAATATTGAAGCTGAATCCGTGTCTAAAATTTCGTGTCTCCATAATCTACTTTTATCCATCATAGTTTTAGAATTATGAATATATTTTGATTTTGCGTCGCATCTTACTTCTTCAAATTGCTCCAAATACCAATGTTTCTATCGGGGAAGCTGAATTTCTTTACATATTTTAAGATTTCTAGAATTCTTTGCTATATATTCAAGCTCTCTTATATCTTGTCCTGCCGTCCCTTTGCATATGATCTTGTATGTACTGTACACACTATCTATATTCTAAAGTATATTCTCTCACAAGTCATAACTGATATTCCTTCTTGTACACACTATAGATAATATCATGTTCTCTCTCTCCTCTTTCTTCTCTCAATGTAAAGAAACTCGTAATATCAACAGTATTAGTTTTGTCTTCACTCTTTGTACCTTATCAAGTTGATTTAAATATTGTTTGTTTTGAATAAGGCGAACAGATTACAACTATTATACTATCATAAGTTCTCGTAGAAACCTAAGCCTGACCTAACCTAACCTAACCTAAATAACAGTTTTAATTTCCTTCATTAGTTCACAGGCATGTTTATGTAGTAAATCTGCTTATCCTTAGTGTGCATCTAAAACATTAAGTGAGACTAATCACTGAGAACCTTAACTTGTCATGCATATTCTGGCATCACAGATATTTAAGTCTTTACAACTCCTCTCATCTGTCTTTTCATAATCTCCTTTCACCCTTTTAATATCCTTCAGTTTCCTTAGAAGTCTTAAGATTAAAAATGCACCTTGTCATTTTTCTATATATATTTTCTTTCTTTTTTTTAATCTGGTTTGATACAGTCTGTTTATTTTTTCCTTCTCGAGTGTAAATTTTATATGTGGAAGTTCATTAAGTAAGTAACTCATGAATATGCGTTGTGTGTGTGTGTGTGTGTGTGTGTGTGTGTGTGTGTGTGTGTGTGTGTGTGTGTGTGTGTGTGTGTGTGTGTGTGTGTGTCACGTCACCAGTATAAATATAAGTACACACACACTCTTAAATCTTGAGTACCGGAAGTCAACGATTATTAGACTGTTTTGGTGATGCTCCTTAAAATTCCAACTTAAATTAAGGTAAAGGTGGAATGAGAGAGAGAGAGAGAGAGAGAGAGAGAGAGAGAGAGAGAGAGAGAGAGAGAGAGAGAGAGAGAGAGAGAGAGAGAGAGAGAGAGATGATAACTAAACCATCACTGAATAATTTGACAGATAATTTTCAGCATAGAGATTAGGAAGACACGGAGGAGGAACTGCCTGAAAGAGGTTGGGTGTTGGGGGTGTTGGGTGTGTTGGGGGATGGTGGGGGTTTCAGGGGTGACTTTAAGGGAGGGGAAATAGCTTTGGGGTGGGTGGGGGGGGTGTAATAGCGTGTGAGCGGTTGCCTTCTTCAAGTAAAGTTCCCGAAGGCGTTAACAGCCCACCATAAAGATGTTGGTCAGTTTGGTCTGTCTCTGGTTTCACACCTTTCTCTCTCTCTCTCTCTCTCTCTCTCTCTCTCTCTCTCTCTCTCTCTCTCTCTCTCTCTCTCTCTCTCCCCTTACCTCTATACCTATCTTTCTTCTTTCCTTCCTTCCTCACTCACTCACTCATAAACTCACTCGCTAACTAAACGATCTTTTTCAATCACCTATTCATTCACTCCTTCTCACACTCACTCATTCACTCACTCACTCACTCACTCACTCACTCACTCACTCACTCACTCACTCACTCCCTCAAATAAGCTCAGCGTGGTTAGCTGAAGGA